>JAWWEE010000004.1:1427287-1443429 GCA_035221455.1 Xenops minutus
GGGACACCTTCCACCAGCCCAGGGTGCTCCAAGCCCCATCCAGCCTGGCCTTGGACACTTCCAGGGATCCAGGGGCAGCCACACCTTCTCTGCCCACCCTGTGCCAGGGCCTGCCCACCCTCCCAGCCAACAATTCCTTCCCAGTATCCCATCTAACCTGCCCTCTGGCAGTGAGAGGCCATTCCCCTTGTCCTGTCCCTCCATCCCTTGTCCAAACCCACATTGGGGGTGATGCAGACAAACCCCATTCCAAACCTCCACTCATCACCCTGTCAGCCCCAGGAGCTCCATGCAGGCAAGCAGACAACAATCCCTACACGCAGGGACACATTGCAGCAACTTAGAGCCACGGAATCATTAAGGTTGGAAAAGACCTCCAGGATCATCGAGTCCAACCATTAACCCAGCACCACCATAATCACTGCCACACCTTGTCCCCAGGGGCCACATCCACATACCTTTTGACCCCTTCCAGGGGTGGTAATTCCATCACTTCTCTGGGCAGCCTGTCCCTCGTCTTCCTTACGCCTTCCCTCCCTGCTGTTAGGAACAGAAGCCTTGCCTGCCCCTTAGGTGGTGTTGGGAAAACACACATGAGGAATAAACCCTGCCAAATGAAAGCAGAATTCCCATTATGTGACACAGGGAAGCGGTTCCTGCCCAGCAATCAACAAGCCCAAGTAGCCAACTACAAGGCACATACAAAATAGATACCCTCTGGATTTACTCTTTGTTAACTAACACTATTTTATGTCAGATGTATATAATTTTAAAATAAATCTGACCCATAGAGACAAGATGGATTCAATGCCCACATCACTCGTTGAAATTTGAAGAGTCCTGCCAGAGTCACTTGTGTCCTGTAGTCCTAAGTTAACAATTTATCCAAGCATTAGCACAACATATTGTTTACTGAAATCATATCCTGTTTGCTTGAAATGTGGTTTCTCTCTGCTTTAATGGGTGATTGTTTTACTTCTCCCAGGCACTGGTGCTGGCAGTGATTCCCCATCCCACTTTGTCAAGGATGAGAGCTGGGGCAGACCTGAAACCCTTCTCCTGCAGGACAGGGAGCACCCACTGGCTTCTTCCAGGGACATCAGCAAGGCTCTCTTTCATTTGATTTTAATGAATTCAATATAATTCTTACTATGCAAAAGCTGTGTCAGTTTTCCTTGGCTTTTGTTCACTTAGATGACTTACGGGTCATATATTTTCATTCAGTATTCCTGAGGAGGATTTCTGGTTTAGCCAAAACAACCCAAACCAAAATGATGCCTCTCAAAGCTGCCCTAATTGGTACCTTATATTTCCAAACCCGAAGCAGCTGCTCGAAGACAAGGAATTTTCTTTCCATCATGCTGAAGCTTTAGGACTTCTGTTGGAATATTTTCCCTGGGTCCAGGTGAGAGAGAAAGAGAAGCAAAAATGTGCCAAGGTCACTCTTTGCACTAGTCATTTTCATATTACATTTTATGGTATTATATTAGATTCACCAGTGTAGAACACAAAGGTTTAAAATTATAGTGAAAAGCCAAGTGGTTTTTCAATATGTTGGCTAAACTACCCTTTTTAAATTGTATTGTATTTCTAATTATAGCTGCGTGTTTGAAAAAAAGAACTTCATATCTGTAAACTCTGTTACATAATTATCACATCAAGGGCACAGCTGGAGCTCAGGCAGTAGCCAGTTGCATTAGCAGCTCCAAGGATTTCCAAGCCACCCCGTTCCTACACCCCATCACGAAATCCCAAGGCTAACACTACAAACAGTCTCGTTTTTTATAACAAACTAACCCCAGGAAATGAATGAGGCAATTGTCCTTCTGGCTCCGAAGCTCCAGGATCCTGCTCACGGCGAGGGAACCGACTGAACAGGTTTAACATTTTCATGTACAACCTGAACTTGTTTAACTCTAGAGCCCTTGAGGCAAACCTGGACTCCTGGTGGAGTTCCCATATGCTCTGTGCCCTCCCAGAGGAGGAAGCAGCTTCCAGCAGGGAAGAGCAGCAGGGAGGGAGCAGCCCTTCCTCCCACCCTGCTGCACAGAGGAGCAGGACCTGGGAAGCAGAGCCCACGCAGAGCCACAGCCACCAGTGGGGCCATGCCTAAATTGTACACACGCTCACTCGCACGTGTCAAAGTATTTAATTAATAAAAAATCTCCCTCCAAAACGCCATGGGCAAAAGAGAGTTTCTAAAACAGACCCCAAAATTCAGAGTCTACGATCTTCAGAGCCACAGGACATGAGTCAAAGCTGCCAGTTCAGACAACACAATGTTTATGACCTCCTCAAACCAGCCTGGTATTTCTGACACAGCTGGAGATTAAATCTGTCTCCCCTCGTCATAGAACCATGGAATTGTTTAGGTTGGAAAAGACCTTCAAGATCACCAACCATCAGCCCAGTTCACCACTAACCCATGTTCTCCAGTGCCACATCCACAACTTTTTGGAACTCTTTCAGGGGTGGTGACTCCACCACCACCCTGGGCAGCTGTGCCAGGCTTGACAACCCTTTCCATGAATAATTTTTTTCCTGAAATCTATTGCAAACCTCCCCTGGTACAACTTAAGGCCATTTGCCCTTATCCTGTTGTTTTGCTGTAGAATAAGCCCTGGAGAAGAGGAGGATCACCTTTGCCTGGGTTGTGGCATCCCCAAAAGTGGAGTGAGTACATGTTGGAGGCTGGAGAGGGAGAAGACCTGTCAGATGAAGAGCTGAAGACCCTGCTCTTCCAACATCCTCCAGGCACCAGCAGTGCAGCCTCTAAGAGCTGCAAAAACATGGCCATGCTAGGAATACATCCCTTTTACAGAGCATGGAAAGGCTGGAGTTTAAGTGCTGGAGGATGGGAAGAGGAGGAACATGTGTCAGATATAAATCCCAGCACCATGGTGGGAGTAAACTGGCTTTGACAGCAGCACACAGAGATGCCGGGCAGGTCAGGAGATGGGAAAACAGAACAAGTGAGATGTCTCCAGAATAGCTGGTGCATGTGATGGCCCCAGAGAAAAGCACTATTTCTGTAGTGTATGACTCAACATGGTTTATTAATGGTGTATCCCCCTCTGCAGGGATCAGGACATTATGGATACCTCTTCTAAAGTTGCTTTGCAGATAAATATTTCACTTATATTTTGAAAACTGATCTAACTGTGTATAGAGATCCACATGAACCCTGAGGTCTCTTTTGGGGTACCCCCAGGATGTTGTGTTTGCTTCATTCTGTGGCACATCCCTGTACTCTCCCCAAAAATTGAGGGCACCACACACTAAAAAAACATGGTCTTGACCCTTGGAAAAATCTCCTTGAAAGTGGCACTTCTTCTATGGCACTAATCCCTGAGCCTGCAGCAATACAATAAATGCTCCAAAAAGTTATAAGATAGTTTGGCAGGCTCATCCTTTCTGCCTGATCCTCTGTCCCAGTTCACAGCCTTTCACTAACTGGTCTTGTGCAAACTCTACATCCAGTAACACCCAGTCCCTCAGCAGGAAAGGGATGGAGAAACTCTTTGTGGCTCTCGTCTCTAACCTCAGAGCAGAGACTAAATTTAATCCTTCGGTATAAATCCAGAATAAAAATAGAGAAAATGAAAGTTTGCATGCAAATGGAAGTTCTGCTTTGCTACAATCCTCCTCCTGTATCTCCCAGTTTATGTGCTTTGTTTTACTTTCTCATCTGAGCCCTCTGCCTTAATTAGATTGTGGTCATCAGTACACAGGCCAAGTCTGAGGGCTTCATTTCCCCATGTTGATTTTCATGTTTAGTTTCCCAATCCTCTCATTATGCCTTTAAATGTTTCCTCTGGAAGTTCCATCCCTGTGTTAGTTTTGGCTACAGACGCTGCTTTCCCCAAAAGTTTGATCTTTGCTCTCTCCTGGGACTTGCATGTTGCATGCTGACACCTCAGCATTAAGCCAAGGCTGGCAACTCCCATTCCTTGATTTAGTGTGCAATATTTCAAGGAGCAATTGATGAATGTGTCTGGAAAGTGCTTCTCTAAACCTTGTTTTCTCGTGTGCGGATGACAAACCATGTTATGCATCAGAAATAACATATTTCCTTAATCCCTGGCTGGGACAGCACTTGTATAACCCTGTTGTTAGGTCTGTGCCCCTCCTAAGTGCCCATTTTCACGTGTATCACTTCTAGGACCTCTAAGTCTCTAGACTCCAAGTTTTATCTCATACTCAGAGCAACATCTGCCCACTTAATCAGTCATTCCCCTATAGATTACAACGAGTCATGAAAGTGGAAAAAACGCCTCGGTCTCCTCCCTGCCCAGCCGGGTCTGGGTTTGCCTGTGAGGGAGTTCTTTCCACAGCCCCATCAGCACCAGATAATATTTTTAATGAAAGCCATCACGTGTGTGGTGTGGGGTTTCAAAGTGAGCATTGTGCCCAGCTGTACAGCTCGGCTGAAAGGGGCTGATGGGAGCAGCAGGGCTGAGCTCTGAATCACTGCTATGCACCAAGTTTTACACTAAATATACCAATGAGGATGTCAGGAAGAAAACAAACTCTAAGCTTCAAACCATCGACATTGCAGGGCTGAGATTTGTAAGAAAGTGCTAAACATGGGCAGAGACAGAGGCATCCCTGCCATGGGGAAGAGGCAGCCAGAGGAAGGGCTGGACTGGGAGCTGGAAGCTGATGGAAGGGCCTGGGGGTCTTGGTTTGGTGCTCCTGAAATCCTCAGAGAAGGAAACTGGCATACAAAGCCAGAAATTTCTCCCTGTAAAGTTTTCTGGTGTTACAGCATTATCTTACCTGTTAGTTACTCAGGGTCTGGGCACAGGAGCATCTCAGAACATCCTGCTTCTCCTGGAGAAAACCACTGTGGGAGCCTGGTGCTACAACACAAATTCCTGATAGAATTAGAATTCAAATAAACACAACTTACCCAAGTGTAGAAGAGTGGTGGTGACTGGGCAGTGAAGGAGAGCTGCAGCCCACCAGCTGGAGGTCACTATGACCATAAAAGCAGATGGCATGGTGGGTCTCTGACCAGTTCTTTAACCAGCCCAGCAGTCCATGGCATTTATAAATCCTGCCCTTTATATAATCACATAATTACCTGGGAGAGAGACAGCCTGTTTGGGTGTTGGTAGTTCAGCAGCCACAGCAGACATCAGAGTGCTCACCCTGCCCTTGCCACACCACACCTGAACACCACCAAGGTTTTGGCTGTGCTTTCCCACGCAGCAGCAAAGTGTGCTGGAGACTCTTGCAGAAACTGTGGTTCCATGGGCTCACAACCTCATCCTGGGTGCTGGTGAGCTTTCCTTCCTTCAGCATGTCTCCTGTGCCCACATGGTATCTGGGACAACCTCTCTTAGCAGCACAGCACCCTGTTCAGGGGCAGCTCCATTACCACAGAATTGCAGGATACCAGCTTGGAAGGGACCTCAAGGATCATCTGGGCCAACCTTTCATGGCTAAAGCACAAGATGGCCCAGCTTCCAACAGGGAATCCACCCCTTCCCTGGGGAGATTATTCCAAAGGTTCGTGCCTCACCAGGCAGCAACCCAAGCAAATTGTGAGTGAGAAGCAAACTCCACTTGAAATATGTCAAAGGAATTCCTTGGATAGCCATTGCTCTGTCCTGAATCAAGACCATATGGATTATTAAGGACTTTGTCATGCTTAGGGATGAAAGGACATGCCCTTGCTGTGAAACAAAGGATACAAATTTCTAATTCTCATTTCTTGATCCCTTCATTCTTCCGAGGTTCTTCTCATTCTCTGTTGTATTTTAGCTACACACAGCTAATGAGGTGAGGAGGTCACTGGTAGGGAGGTTATTGCTCAAGTCAAGATATTGTGCTACTTGTACTTTTTCTACAGTTTTAGGATAATCTGAAAAATGTTTCAAAAAATAACATCAAATGCCTTCTTCTCATTTTTTTTCACTTGCTTTCCATATCAATATCACGCTCCCTGCCCTGCACTGCACTGAGTGCACATTGCCCTCAGCAGCAGAGGCCACGTCAGAGCCTCAGGAGGCACAAGAACCCTGGTGAGGCTCCCCCAGCTGCTGCCACCACGTACCTCAGGTGTCACAGAGCACAGGATGGCACCTCTCATTAAATTCACCATCAAACATTCTACTGACCACGGGGAAAACATGCACCTCTACCTTAGCTCTGAGCAGCACTGGCTTTTGACACGATGCTTCCACCCCTGGAGCTGCCAGACTCCAGTAAACACTGATTATTTGTAAGCAATAGTTTTTCAGAGACCCAAAATTCTGCTAAATTTGGATTTTTAAAAGAACACCACCTTGGCCAGTGCAGCAAAACTTAAGCCACCTCAGCTTTTCTTTTTTCTCAGCAAAACAACTCTGGTTTTATGGTTTCCTGTAACTTCATTTGTAGAAATGGCTGAGCCTTTCAGCCTGAATGTCTTGGAGCCTGAAGTGAGAAATAGCTCGGAGCTTCACAGCACAAACAGGGGAAAAGGAAACACTACCCAACCTGAAAACCTGGCTCTTATCATTGGGGAAAGGCAGGCAGCCTTGGGAACAGGCACTGCTACTGGCAATATTTGTAATAATTCTGGTACTCTAATCTCTTTATCTTCCTGCTGCATCTCTTATCTTCATGTTGATGCTGTGGAATTTATGGCACTGATATTTCTTTTCCTTTGGCTTCATCCTGGAAATTAAAATAGTTTGATTTGTTTTATTGAGTATAACCAAATCTCTGGTGTGGCTTCCATGTGCTCCTGGACTCCCAGCTTGTGATGAGGTGTAGTTATCCCTTCTCTTGGCTTGGGGACCACGTCCTGCTGCAGGATTGAACACAAGCATGAGCATAAGGGTGTAAGGGGATGATCACCCACGGGACCAAGAGTGTCACTTTGTCACAGCGAGATGGGCTGGATGGAATTATTTGCAGTGGTGACAGGGAGAACATGAGAGCCACCCATCTCTCTCCTGCCTCTTGGGAAACAGAATATACCTCAGCTGTCCCTGTCATGGGAATTCCTTGAGGTCCCTCATCTGAATCTCCCTCTACGTGCCGAGCAGACACTTTAACCGTGGTGTTGCACTGCTATTAATATCCCTGTCACCCAGGGCTCGGAGGCAGAAGGAATAACTCCTGCTGGACCTCCTGATATGGTGTGTGGAGCACTTTGGAGACAGGCTGACAAGATCTTGGTGTCCCGGGACATAGTCTCTAATCAGGCAGGGGATGCTCCTGGGAGCAGAGCGGTGTGTCCACCACAGCCATCCCCACGGGCAGGGCACAGGGCAGCCAAACCTCCCCAATGCAGCACCCAAACAAAGCTTGGGAAGAGCTGCAAGCAAGCAGGGAGAGTGGGTTGCCTGACAGGTTCCACCAGCCCGCCTGAAGGAGGGATGCCCTCGTGGGGGAGCTCGCTGAGGAGCGTCTCTGGGATTGGGGATTGCGTGTTCTGCAGCACTCGGGTCTCTCTCTCTCCATCTCCTGCTCTTCTGGGAAGTCCTTTCTGGAGTTGCAGGAGGGTGGAGTCACCTGGTGCATCACCACGTCCTCAGGAGACACCCAGTGGTGTCCACCTCAGCCAGGGACATCACTGAGCAGCCAGTTCCCAAGCCTGGACACTGGGCTCTGCTCCTCTTCTGCATTTTACCTTCAACAGCCATCAATTAAAATGCAATCCCAAGGACAAAGGCCAAAATCCAGGGCTCTTTCCCCGCTAATGTACACCCTCCTCTATGGCTGGGGTCAAACCCTCCCTTCTCCTCCTGCTCTGTCCCAGCACATCTGGAATTCTTTAGGGTTGCAACAGGATCCACCCCACGGCCCTGGGAACACCTTGAGCTGGTTATGGTCTCTGAAATTAGGCAGGCAGTGCGTGGAATTTTCCTTCCTTACATTTTCAGGAATACCCAATGTGCACCCAAATAAATGCTTAACTGACACCATCTGCAGGTAGTTACGTTTTCAGCGTGTCCAGCTCAGTGGTTTGGAATTTGGCCACTCTGTAGGACCTTCAGAAGCCAAGGAAATGCATATTCCAAGAGCCAAAAACCAGTGGTTTGAATGTCTCTGTCTTGAAGATGTGACTGGAAAGGTAAAATTTGCTGCCTTTGGGGAATGTTATCAGAGTGAGAGGCTGTAAACAAGTACCAAAATCCAGACAATCAATAGATCTGTCTTTTTTTGGTCATTATTTTCTCAGAGTACATTGCTGTCTTCTGTTTTATTCCAGCTTTTCCTGCGCTTTTATCACATATCCCTTTTCTTTAAGCCCCTCCAAAAATTATCCCCTATAATATCATCACACTATTGTGGTTACACATGACTTTGACTCTTCTTAGTTGAATTTATCCTCCAAGTTTCCAGTCCTGTGTTGTCACTGCAAACTGCAGGTGTCCTGTGGGCAGGACTGTGAACTCCACAGAATTAATAATTCAAACATAATAATTAATCTTGCTTCCAGTAACAGCAAGACAAAGATCTGCCAATGGAAAAGTTGGAATGCACCTGAATCCATGATTTTTGTAATATTTCCAGATCAAAAATGAGTGAAAAAGACTGAGGCATTTTCCATTTGGACAGAAAATAAGAACTCTCACTTTAGACTTAATTTTTGGCTGATGAACTGAATGAGTGTCCCTGAATCAAAAAGCAGAAAGAAGCCATGGGAGAGAGCTGTACTCAGAACATAATTGTATATTCTAAATTACTTGGTCTGCCTGTTAATTAAACAACTCATTTAGAGGCGGGTTAAATAACAGCCAAAACATGCCCCTCTGGGATGACTCCAGAGGATGCAGTCACTCACCTGGCCCCGCAGGGTGTCCCTTGGCACCCCAGCCCGTGTCACATGTCCCCATCAGTGCCAGGGGTGGGTGGGACAGACGGACACGCTGCTGCCCACTTTGGCTCCTGCTCACATGGGTGATGCTGTAAGTGCTGCAGTCAGTGGACAGGCAGAGAGAAGAGGCATCTCTGCATCTTGGAGGAACACTGCCTGTAATTCCACGCCCCCACAGGGGTTTTTGGCTTGCTCTTTGCCCATCGCTGCTGCTTCTTTGTTACAGCAAGTATAGACAGAAACCCCCGATCCTGCCCCTGCTGCAGTGAAGATATTCATCTGGAATTCTTCTCTCACCTAAAGTCAGACATAGACACAAGTCATTATAGGTTCGAAGCTTCAGGGGGTTTTAGTAATGATAGACTTTAAAAGCAAATATATAGGAATAAACTGAAATTGTGTACAACCCACCTCAGACCAGAGATCATAAAACTCTGTAGTTGCTTTTTTCCTACACTATTTGAGACTTGCTGAAGAAATCCTTCTGAAGGCTGAAATGAGGGTTCGGGTTCTGATCTTTAAAAGACAAAGCCAAGAGGGCAAGAAGTGAAATCTCCTCACCCCCATCCCTTCTTGAAGTCTGGGATGTAAAATTCTTCTTTCATGGGAACCACAAGTGCTGATGAGAGTAAGTTTTACAAACTGGGAAGAAAACTCTTCTGTCTCTGAAGTTCTGTGTTGTCCCATCAAGCAACATGGATCAACGAATCAGACATTTCTTTTCTTTCCTAAACCCATTCTCTGCCCATTCTTTTGATTTGGTTATTGACACCATAATCAGATTGCAGTTTGGTAAATATTGCCAGATATTTCTGAGCTGCACAATAAACACAGTCTAGACTTCATTAAGGAAACAACGAGTGAAAACTCCCAGCTGGTTTTCTTTTCCTTCTTCCATCATCAGGATTACAATGCCAAACAGTTTGGCTCTGCCTTCTGATTCTTATCACACATTTCTGCTCCACCACCTAAAGAACAGCTGAATGTGGTAAAAACCAGACCTTTTTATTCCAGTTGTTCATCCTGAAGGTTGGATCTCACACATATGAAACAGCTCCGGTCAGGGGGTTGCATTTAAGTGTCCCTGGGAATTACTTGCAGCCCTTCTCAGGAGGGAAGACAAAAGTAGGGTCAGAGGGTAGAAAAGATCAATAATAACATTTTAAAAGGTTCATTTAGTAGATGGGCTGCTGACAGCAAATGCAATACATAGTGTAATTGTAGCTTCAATTTGCTTATAATTGCTCCCTGCTTCCCTTAGAAATGTGGTCCGTGTTTGCTCTGGACGTGTCTGAAGGCCCTGGAGGAAGGACATCCTATCCCAGAAGAATATGGGATTTGACCATTAAAGATGAAAAATGTAGTAAAAATACAAATCCAAAGAAGGCCACAAAGATAATTGAAGGGTTGGAGCACCTTTTCTGTTAGGAAAGGCTGAGAGAGCTGGGATTGTTCCCACTGGAGAAGGGAAGGCTCTGAGGAGATCTCACTGAGGCCTTTCAGTACTGGAAGGGGGCCTGGAAGAAAGGTGGGGACAAAGTTTTTATGCAATAGGACAAGGGGTAATGGCATGAATGTAAAACACAGTGTGTTGAGGTTGGCCATAAGGAAGAAGGTTTTTACTGGGAGGGTGGTAGAACGCTGGCATGGGTTGCCAAGAGAGGTCATGGATGCCCCATCCCTGAAAGTGTTCAAGGCCAGGCTGGATGGGGCTTGGAGATGTCCCAGGAGGGCTGGACTAGATGTCCCTTAAAGGTGCCTTCCCACCCAAATCACCCTGTGATTCTCTGATGTGCAGGCTCAGTGTGACCAGCGATGCTCGGAGCATCCTCGTCCATCCAAGGGACAAGAGTCTGCACTGGCCAGCCCAGAGGGGCTGTGTGGCAGAGCGTGGCCACCAGGGCTGTAGGTGGCCTTATGGCAACCACAGAGTCTAGACTGGCTGTGGATTTGCCTCCATCCCCACTTGAAAACCCACCTTATTCCATGCTGTGACCATTTGATGAGCTAAATCACACCGTGTTCTCCATCCACTGAGGGAGATGGTCTTCACCCTAACCCAAGAAATGGGATTGCTTTATAGGAATCATGGAGAGTGGGCAGTTTCCATGTGCCTCCCTTTCCCTACCAAGAGAGGAAGAGGAAATGAATGTTTCTGCATGTGGAGGCTGGTGGGGATTTGCCACAAAGCCTCTTGCAAACTGACTGACAATGATCCAGCAAAAGTAGAGGAAGAGGTGTCCTTTCCCAGCTGAGAGCCACCCAACCACACTGCATTCTGCACAATATGTTTGTACCCAACAGCCTTACTGGAAATGATGGCATAAGAAGTAGAATAATCTATTTGTGGTAGTGGAGAGAGACATCTCATTGGACCCGAGTGGTTGCAAGGAAACTGCTTCTTTTGATCATCTTCTCACCAGTGGCCCTTTAAAATATGACAGACATGTGCAGCCATCCCTCCTGCTGCTGGAAACAAGGCAGAGACAAATGGCTTGCAAAGGAATGGCCTTTTTTACCAGCAGCAATGAAAAGATTTCCCAGCAGACCCTTTGCCTGCTTTCCAGTGGGAATGACAAATTAAGATGGGGCCATGGATAAGCACAGCCTCAGACACATCAGAGCAAAGCCAGGGATCACAGTCCACCTTTCAGCTGGAGCTTCCTTAGATCTGAGTTTATAAAGGCCTTCATTCCTTCACTTATTTATTATTCAGCAATTAAGCAAATCTCAGTTGCATTTCTCTTGTATCTGTTAAAAGAGGACCTGGACTCCAAGCTGCCCAGATGCAACATTAGAATATTTTCCTTAACTCTGAACAGACCCAAATTATCCCAGGTGACAAAGGCTCTTCTGTCGAAGACAAAGTTTTACCTGTGCAAAATAAATCTATTTTAAATAATTATACAAAACAGGACAGTTTGAGTGCATCTTCACCTGTGTTAAGGATTTGCTACACAGACATCAAATCTATTTTAAGTTGTCCAAAACACACCAGTGCAAACCCTTTAATATTCATACATGTCAAGAGTCAGACCAGGTTCTTCCTCCCTGCACATCATTAATCCCAAAAATCCCCTCACAGGCCTGTGGACCAGACTAATTACTCCAAGGCACCTTTGCACTCTCTTTGAAATTATAGTAAATTAGGGTAAATTACCCCAGTGTTATGATTTGTTTCAATTTGTTTTGACTTATTAGTCAAATTAGTTTGGACTTACCAGGAGAGAACTTCTCTCTCTTTTATTTTCTTGGAGATAATAGAACAGGGACACCTTCCAGTAACCCAGGGTGCTCCAGCCTGGCCTTGGACATTTCCAGGGATCCATTTCCAGGGGCAGCCACAGCTTCTCTGCCCAACCTGTGCCAGGGCCTGCCCACCCTTAGGTGTGTTTTATCTCAAAAGACTAAAGCATGCAGAGATGGCATGAGAAAAACTGAACATATGAAACATAGAAATACTCCAAAGGGTCTCCCCAGTTTCTTTTTTAGCCATTGAAGAGGAGCAAGAACAAACTGGAATGGCCATTAAAATAGTTCTGCCCTCCTGGGCACTGCAGGGGTTTCAGGAATGGCATTTTGTCCCTGTGGTGTCCAAGGGACACTTTATGTAAGTGGGCTCATGGACAACAGGATATCACATCCCCCTGGGACTGCTCTGAATGTTGAAATAAGAATTTGTAGAAGGAATAGACACCACAGGGCAGGTGGAAACGTGCCAGCCTGGGTCAAGGAGGATATTGTGTCTGAAGGAGGAAAGAATGTGATACAATAGAGAGTTTGGCAAGAAGCACAGAAACTGTTTGGATTGAAATAAAAGATAAAAAGACCAAAGAAGGAAGATAGGAAACTCTTGCAGCCCATCTGGAGGAAATAAAGGAGCAGCCAGGAATATTGATGCAGATAAAGACCCCGTGGAAAAGCCTCATGTTGGCAAACCTGCTGCCCAGGCAGGGAGAGCAGGGATGCTGCGTGGGGCATGACAGAGCTCTCTCACCTGCAGGATTTTCAGCTATTTCTCTTTTTTTTAAGCTTTTTGAAGGGTTTCTGCCCTGCAGCCGACATTTCCCCTGCTTTGTGCAGCTCTAGAGGCCACCAGCCCAGAGGACACTGGTCCACATGCCTCCTCCTTGCCACCAGCTGTGGAGGTCACCTCAGTGATCCAGGGCCAACTTAAAACAACCCATCTGGGTTAAAAATCAAACCACTGGGAGGAAAAAAAGTGATTTAGATCCTAAGATGGTTCAAAGGGAAAAGAGAAGGAGCAGCCAGGGATGGAGGTGGTGGGACCACCTTATGACAGGGCTGTGGATGATGCTCATTTAATCAGCCTGAAAATACAACACAGCAAGAGGGCCCAGCCCTTTGCCAGAGGAATTCCCAAGGCTTGTCCTCCCTGCTCCCTCCTGGACATCTGGAGGCAATATGGTGGGAGAGGTTAGTGGCCCCACAGAGGGGGGCAACCCTTCATTTTGAAATATAGAGGTAAAGTCACAACATTTGGAGGCACGTAGCACAGAAGATGATATAATTTCTTTAAAATGAGCTCTGCATTTGGAGCTTTGGTGGCTTCAAAGCCCTCCCTCTGCTCGATTTTTTGGAGAACAAAGCCCCCCTGGGGGTCACTGCCGTGCTGGGGTGTCCTGCCATGACATGGCCAGCCCTCCAGCAGGTACCAGAGGCTGCCACGTGTTTCTGGCTCAGCTGGTTCCACTGGAGAAGACTATTTGGGAAGATTTCTGAGTCCTGGAGCAGGCAGAGCCATGGGACTGAGCAAAGCCAAAGAGCTGAGCAGGGATTACATGGGGATGGTTGGCCAGACCAGCTGTGGCTGCCCTTCCCTGGAAGTGTTCAAGGACAAGCTGGATGGGATTGGAGCAACCTGGGCTAGTGGAAAGTGTCCCTGCCCATGGCAGGGAGTGGGACTGGATGGGATTTGAGGTCCTTTCCAACATAAACCTCCCCTGGCACAACTTGAGGCCAATTCCTCTTGTCCTGTCCTGGCCCCATCCCAGCTCCCCCCTCCTGGCAGGGACTTGCAGAGCCAGAAGGTCCCCCCTGAGCCTCCTTTTCTCCAGGCTGAGCCCCCCCAGCTCCTCCTCCTGACAGTTCCTCATAGTCATCTTCATGGATATAGAAAAATACATCCTGCAGAGACCACGAAAATGAGGAGGCTCCAAAACATGTGCCTGGATCACCCACAGCACATCCACTGCAAGGAGGTGACAAGGAGATGGAACTCAGCTGGGAAACAGCCTAAAAATGGCATCCAATGGACAGTGCTGAGCAAATACAGACTTGGCACTTGGAAATTAATTTGTCTGACTTTCAGGCAAGTTGGTTACCTTTTCAAGTGGAAGAAAACCCACAAACTTCAAATGATGGAAGGAAACTGGTACGACTGTGGGAAGACAGCACAGCTGCAGATGTGCTTCACAGAAGGCAGGTCCTCTCCAAAAAAGGCTTGAAGTTCCCAAAACATCAGGAGCAGGTGCTAAAATGCATTGAAAATATTCAGCTCTAACTTGCATGAGGTCAAGAGATAAAAATAGGAAGAGCATTGGGAAGGTGACACCCAAGGAAGGAAGCAGGAGAGAGGAGTGGTTTGGGTTTAGGAACATCATTGGCACAAAGATCTTATGGGCAGACATTGAGCAAAGACATCTGGACAGGAGGTTAGAGCAGCTCTAGCCACCAGGACATGGTATTTTGGGATATCTCCCCAAAAGGACGGATACTGGGAGAAAACCCTGCCCACTGAGCTGGGTGGTGTGGTCCTTGCAGAACCAGGGCTTGAGTCCCTCCTGGCCCAGTCCCCAATTCCTGCCTTTCTGTGGTCCTGGCAACAAATAGCAGGGTGAATAAAAACATCAGGCACACAAATTAAAAATCAGGCACACCAATAAATAAAAAAAAAAAATCACACACACAGAAAGATCACATACACAAAAAATATACAGAGAAAAAAGTACAAATACAAAGTATAAACAAATAAAAAAGAGTATAAACACAAACAAAAAGCATAGACAAAAATTCAGACACAAATAAAAAAATCAGACACATAAATAAAAAAATCAGACACACAAATAAAAAAAAAAAATCAGAGACATAAATAAAACACCCAGAGCCAATCCTGAGGCAACCACAGAGCTGGTCTGGGGGAATGGGGAATTTTGGGGAAGTGGAATCCAAGGCTGTGTGTGGATGCAAACCAAGTGCTGGGGCAGAGCAGTGGTTGGGGTGGCTTTTGGTGCAGCTTGTGATTATGGGTGAGGAGAAGGGGTTTTATTTTTGTTTTGTGTCCTCTATGTTTGGTGTTGTGTGTTTTGGACCATCTTATTATACCCAGAGCTCCAGACTGCTCATTTGGGGTTTTGTAAGCTGGGGCAACACCTCCTGTGAGGAATGTCTTTGGGAAGCAGAGCTGATCCGTGTGTGAGTGTTGACTCTGAGCTGAGCCCCACGAAGCTCCAGAATATCCAGGTGCAGCAGGGCAGGGTTTGGGGGTTCCAGCTGGAGCTCTGCAGCCAGAGCCACAGTGAGGGCAGTCCCCAGGCTCACCCACCTCAGGCACACGGAGGGATGGGCAGAGTCAGCTCCTCTGTGCACAAAGAACACTTTTCCTCGAGGAATGAGGCTGAGCCCTCCACTGGGGTTGGGAGATGCCATCCTGCCATGTCCTTAGCTCCTTTTAGCTGGGAGGGGAAAACAGAGCAGCAAAGATGACTTCAAAGGTGTCACAAAGCCAGAGTTAAATTTTAATTTTAACAGGGTTAATCCCACGCAGCTCTTAAAGTGCATCTTCAGGGGTTTTTGTTTCCCACCGTGTCCAACACCCTGCTCCTGCTTTTTGGTGTGTGCACCAGCCAAGCCATGGCTTTATTCCAGCTCCAGGGGAAGTTTGCTGCTGCTTTATCCCTCCATCTCCCTGCCTGGCAGCTGGGTTGTCACACACAATTAGCTAATGTTTTTAAAATACTTTCAGATCCTCGGATGAGAGATGCCCTAAAAGTGCAAAACCTTATTACTGGCTGGCAGAAAGCTTGGAATTCCCATTCCATGGAGGAACCATTATAAATAACGAGCTAAAAGCCCACCTTTAAAATGGAAATACAGCCTGAGTTTCTATGCTGAGGGTGCAGACCATCCTTGCACATTCCCCTCGAATTCTGGGGTCACTTTTGGACCCCTCACTGCAAGAGGGGCATGGAGGGGCTGGGGCATGTCCAGGGAAGGGAAGGGAGCTGGGAAAGGCTGAGGGAGCTGGGGGGGCTCAGCCTGGAGAAAAGGAGGCTCAGGGGGGACCTTCTGGCTCTGCAAGTCC
>JAWWEE010000004.1:1449454-1461976 GCA_035221455.1 Xenops minutus
GCTGTGGCTGCCCCTGGATCCCTGGGAGTGTCCAAGGCCAGGCTGGAGCACCCTGGGCTGGTGGGAGGTGTCCCTGCTGGACTGAGATGAGCTTTAAAAGCCCTCCCAACCCAACCCATCCTGTCATTCTGTGATTCCCAGGGTAACCTTTCCTGGTGCTGAGTTATTAGGGCTGCTGAAGAAAAACCTGCTCTGGCAATATTTAAAGTTCACATTGCTGAAAACCAATAAAATCCAAATGTAGGTTAATTTTGCTGCCACTCTCCAAGGCAAGGTGTGTTTCAGACACCACAGTGTGCCCAGGTTCTGCTGTAAATAACTGCAAAGAGAGATTTGTATTTGTATTTGTATTTCTCTGTTGGCCAGGAAGTCCCAAGTGAAAGGAACCCTGGAGTGTGGGAATGCTGGATGAAAACTGGGAACTCATCCTTATCCAGGTGAGGTTAAACTACGGGAATTTAATAGAGGAATCAGTGAAATCAAATTAATTAAATAATAAAATACATCAGAACGAAGATTTAAATGGTGATAAATTATAAATAATAATTAAACGGATAAGGGAATTATATAAATTATAAGGGCTGCATAAATGAGATAAATAATTAAAAGAATCACATGAAGTATTAAATAAGTTATGTAAATAAGTGCATCATATGAATTATAGGAAGTATGCAGATCACATAAATAACCAAATAAATTGTATGGATAATTAAATAAATTCTATAAATTACAGGAAGCATTTGAATTATATAAATTATTACATAAATTATATAAATTATGGGAAGTAGGAAGGTGATATAAATAAATTTTTTTTTTAATTATATAAATTATAGGAAGTAGGAAGGTGATATAAATAAATATTTTTTTAAATTATATAAATTATAGGAAGTAGGAAGGTGATATAAATAATCAAATTATACAAAAAATTAAATAATTATATCAATTATAGGAAGTATTAAGGTGATCTAAATAATTAAATAAATTATAAAAAATAATAAAGTGTATCAATGATAGGAAGTATGCAAATTACATAAATAATTTAATAAGGCATATGAATAATTTAATAAATGAGATAAATTATAGGAAGTATGTGAACCACAAATAATTAAATACACTATAGGAAGAATTAAGTTATGCAAATTATAGGAAGTATGAAAATTATATAAATAAATAAATTCTACGGAAAAATTCATAAATTACATCAATTACAGGAAATATGTAAATTGTAGAAATAAATAAATCATATGATTACATAAATTATATTCACAATTCAATGCACTGTATGAATAAATTATATTCATAATTAATGAATTCTACGAATAAATTATATTCATAATGAATTGTATGAACAAATTCTATTAAGAATTCTATGAATAAATTATTAATTATATCAATGACCAAACAAATTCTATCACTCATAGGAAGTATGTGAATCCTATAGCTAACCCCATCCCCAAATCCAGGAGTTTCCTGTAGGACCTTACCCTTGGAGCTCCACTCCCATGGCACGACCGGTGCAGGAATCCCCTCCAGCCCCCCTGACCCCCCGTGGAACCCCCACCCCGAGGTGGGAAGCCGTGGGCACCCCAGCCGTGGGCACCCCAGCCGTGGGCACCCCAGCCGTGGGCACCGTGCCCCGCAGCGCCCACCTTGGGTTTGTAGGCGCTCAGCATGGACATCTCCACGTTCTGCCCCCGCACGTGTTTCGGCTGCCGCGGCGCCGGCGCCGACGGAGACTTCTGGTTGTTGCGGCAGATGCAGATGAAGAAGAAGAGCAAGGCTATGGCCAGGGGGATGGTGACGCTTGGCACCAGGATGTACAGGATCTCCATCTTGTTCTTCTCCTTGGAATCCTTGTAATCTGGAAACAAACCCAACCCAACCGTGACTGAAGCGTCCCGCAGAGTCAAGGATGTCCAAAAGAATAAAATACCCACTTTATTTCACTGCAGTTCACCTTGAAGGCTGTTTTCATTTCCTCAGTATTAAGAGAAAACATAGTTTGGTGGAGGGACACTTCTGTAAGGACACAGAATGGCCAGGGACAATCTGCTGATGGGCAGGAAGCAGCTCAGTGAAGTGAGGTGGGCATTGCTTGAGGAGAAATGGAGTCCTGGTCTAACACAGATCCAAGGGAAGTCAACTCCTAAATTACAGCTTATGGAAGAAGCTTGTGGGAAGCTCCCTGCCCATGGGAGGGGGTTGGAACCAGATGATCTCCAAGGTCTCTTCCAACCCAAACCATGCTGTGACTCCAAGAGAAGCTCTGATGGGATTACAGGCTCCTAATTTTAATGTGTATTAAGTTTTGGTGCTATAGTTTCCTTAATCCAATGAAAACATGGAGAGTCATTAAAAAGGAATATTTTATCCCCCCTTATTTCCAAGCCTTCTGTTCTCAACATCTCCCAGCACTTCTGTGGCCACCCAGGGCAGCAGAACAAACAATGTGGGCACCTAAAAACTGCTTTTCTCATTAGTTTTAGGTGCAGGAGCAGGACAATTAGGAACTCCAGAGCAGAAGAAAGGGAGAACACCTGGGAAAAGGGAGGGAATGCACAGAACTGGCCAGAAACAGAGAGTGCAGTCCTGGAAATCAAGAAAGGGGTTCAGAAGGTCTGAACACAGACAAAAGATGCAGCATAATCCTAAAATAAATCTTCCCAAGGTCTGGTCTTAATAGGATTAATAGGCTAATGGGAAACCCCTCTCCTCCACCAACCCTGTGCTGAGTGTCAGCAAACAGGGTGGCAAATGCTGGAGCATTGCTGAGGCTCAGGGTACCATCACACTGGGATTTACACCCCAAGGAACCTGGAGCATCCCCCTGAGCTGCAGGACTGGTGGCTGCAGCCTGGAGGTTGTTTCCCAGGGAGCATCAGGCAGATTCTGGCACCATGGGGAATGGTTTATTATTCTACAGGGTCATTCCCATTAGTTTGTCTGTGTTTTTCAGGCTGGATTTGTCCGAGTGCTCAGCAGCCCACACAGCTATCTTTTATGCACTTAATTAAACATGACCTTGATCTGAAGCTTGGGCTTGACTCAAATAGTGACAGAGGCAAAGTTCAAACGGTTCTCGATGTCACTTGGTGTCACCCCCGGCCTCTCAGAGGCTCACACTGTCCTGCTCCACCCACGCTCCTCCTGCACCACTCTTTTTACATTAAGTTGTGCCATCTGGTTTTGAACTGAGAGGAGAGGGAGCCCAAATATTTCTATAGCATTTTGGAAGCAGCAGAGGACTAAAGCACCTCCTCCCTGTGTCCAGAAAGGCAGTGAGTGCTCTCCAGTGGAAGCCCAGCATGGATCCACTGTGGGTCTCTCCAGCACAGACACACAATCACTGCCCTGCCCCTCTCCTTCAAAACCTTCCCAGCTTGGTCTTTGCTGAGCCTCATGCTCCACTGACTCTGTGTTTCACATCTCCCTGTAATCAGGCTGGCAGACAGACCCAGGGCAGCTCATGGGATGCAGTGGGAGAAAGGAGAAGAAAGCAGCAGCACGAGGCACCCACAGACCTGGGCACCAGTTCATCACCTGGGCTGCTCCAGTCAAAGGCAATTATTATTCTTATTAAGGAGCAGCCCCCGCCGTGAAGCCTCATTAGGTTAATAGGTTTCTTGGGAGCCACCCTAATTAAATCCGTTTCCCATCTAGGCACGTCCTGGTGAGGCAGAATGAACAATGTTGATTAAAATGTGCCTGAAGTGGCTCTTTCAGCCAGTGCAAAGCCAGCAGAATGCAAGTCCCACAAAGTACTCTGGTTTTAATATGCAGATTAGCATCTAACAATTAAAATCCTGCTCACCTGATACAGCTCTGCTTGTATTTCGAATAATAAAGTGGCACAATGGGGACCACTTAAGGCAGTGGTGAGAGGTTTGGGGTAATTAAAACCAAAAAGCAGAATCATGGAGTTGTTGAGGGTGGAAAAGCCCTCAGAGATCACCAAGTCCAACTGTTCAACCAGCACAGCTCAGGCCTTGCTCAAAACCAGAGGTGATCTTGCCAGGTGCCCTGAGCTGGGATTTAAACCTGGGTTTTACAGGGCTGCCCTGGTTGCATTTTGATTTTCCAAAAGGAGCAAAAATGGACATTCAGCTCTCACGTGGCTCTGCTTTCCTGGGAAGTGAATGGAAGGCCAGAACAAATGGTTTCTAATTGTTTTATCTGTAGAAATAGCAATATTGATAACATGCCAGATAAAAAGTACAGCTCTTTGCAGGGATGTGCCAGAAATGCACCCAGAAATGTTATGGGGGCTCAGGGTACAAAGTTTCACACAAACTTTTACATTGCCTCCAAGTTGTCACATTAACATTCTCTTTGCCCTCGGAAAGGAGATACCTTTGATGTTGCTGCTCCATAGCCAGAACCAAATGAAATGTTTTCTGGTTCTGGTTATGAACATTCCTGCTGTGAGACATGTTCTGAGCCTGCTCCAAAGTCTTTTCCAATTAACAGAAAGATGGGAGACGATGCCAAGAGGGGATATAAATTATGTCCTTACTGAAAGAGGAGATCAGGGGAAAGGCAGACAGTCAGGGCTGGATCATGTGCATCTCCAATGCTCTCCTTGGTTCTGGGCCCCTCAGCAGAAGACACTGAGGGGCTGGAGTGTGTCCAGGGAAGGGAACGGAGCTGGGGAAGGGGCTGGAGCAGCAGGAGGGGCTGAGGGAGCTGGGGGGGCTCAGCCTGGAGAAAAGGAGGCTCAGGGGGGACCTTCTGGCTCTGCAAGTCCCTGCCAGGAGAGGGGAGCTGGAGGGGGTCGGGCTCTGCTCCAGGGAACAGGGATAGGAGGAGAGGGAACAGGCTCAGGATGGGACAGGGGAGGTTTAGATTGAATTCTAGGAAAAATTCCTTCCTGGAAAGGGCTGTCCATCCCTGGCACAGCTGCCCAGGGCAGGGGTGGAGTCCCCATTCCTTGGGGAGATTTCAAAGCCCTGTGGATGTGGCACTTGGGGACATGGACAGTGGTGGACTTGGCAGTGCTGGGGGATGGTTGGACTCGATGAGCTCAGAGGGTTTTTCCAACTTAAAGGATTCTTTGATTCTATGACATAATTTGGACCAAAAAGCTGCACTGATTGCAACAGCAACCTGCAAAGTCAGAGGCACTTGGGCTGCCAAGGTGCAGGCATTCCCTGGAAAGTGATTGCCATGCCACCACTTTACCAGCTGCAGGGGCAATAGGTGCTCAAAGATCTCCTTGGAGCAGGGACATTGTGTCTTCAGTTCCAAACACTGCAGTCAGCCTGCCCTACACCCCTCTTTCCAAGGATTCAAAGGAGACCCTTCCTGTATCTTCAGTTCCAAACACTGCAGTCAGCCTGCCCTACACCTCTCTTTCCAAGGATCCAAAGGAGACACTTCCTGTATCTTCAGTTCCAAACACTGCAGTCAGCCTTCCCTACACCCCTCTTTCCAAGGATCCAAAGGAGACACTGCCTGTATCTTCAGTTCCAAACACTGCAGTCAGCCTGCCCTACACCCCTCTTTCCATGAATCCAAAGGAGAGACTTCCTTTACATCTCCCCGAGCTCCCCTTGGGCAGGACAGGACCCTGAGATAAGCTCAGCTGGTTACACCACGGTGCCAATAACACCCGGGACATGGGTTTGATCCCCAGATGGGCCATTCACTTAAGAGCTGGAATAACCATCCTCAGGGGTCCCTTCCAACTGAGAACACCATATAAAAAGCCCCGCTGTGTGTCCCAGAAGGACACCCAGAACAGCTCAGCAATTACCGCACGCCGGGACGTCGCAGAGCTCGGACTTGAAGTTCTCATCCAAGGTGAAGCACCACGGGGCATCCTTCTGGTTGCCGGGGTTGCGGCAGTAGGAGTGGCCACCATTGAGCTCGGGGTACCTGACGGCAGTGAAGGTGTGGGTGTGGGGGTACTGCGAGTTCCAGGGCTGGCACTGCCGCCCCGAGCGCGTCACGCTCACCGTGCCCCGGTAATCCACGCCCGTGCTGTTGTAGCACTTGTGATCTGGGAAAGGAAGAAAGCCAAGGAAAGGGTTGGTGGTGGCAAGGGGGTTGGCCCAGGTACCCACTGGAGTTGCCCCCTCGCTCCCCTCTGCAACTGGACAGGGGAGAGGAAATATAACCAGGAGTTCACGAGTTAAGGATCTCTCACCAATCACCATCACAAGCAAAAAGAACTTGGGGATATTATTCAATCTCATTACTGACAGGATCAGAGAAGGAGAATGAGAAGTAAAATAAAACTTAGAAACACCTTCCCCCCATCCCTCCCTCCTTCCAAGTTCTACCTCCTTCTCACCAGTAGGGAGATGGGAATGGGGGTCATGTTCTGGCAGCTGCCCACAGAAGCCACCCCTGGCTACCAAAGCCTGGCCACAGCATTCCAGCAGATGGATGCAGCACACAGGGGGATGAGGTGCTGGCATCCCCCAGGAAGCTGCTGCTGGCCCGGGGCCAGGAAAGCCAGTTTGGGAACCTGGGCTCCCAATTTGCTGTGGCTCTAATGCAGGGCCTGCTTTGCATTCACATTCCTGGGAGGATTTAAAGCTTATGCTTCTGTAATGAAAACAGCTTATGCCGGGCGTTTTTAATATAAGATACACAAAAGAAGTAAAAACTACAGTGGGAACCTGAACTGCTGCCATTATTTTCATAGGAAGGTGGAGAATTTGCGGGAGCCACGTTTTATATTTGACTATTCAGATGTGTAAGGGTTGTGACCAGCCTGATCAAAGACTGAGCTCAGCCAGGGCCTAAAATTAGGCTGGGTTAGGCAGGGACAGCCACGGATCCAGCCCCTGCAAACACTCCTCCTGACAAGCAAGGGCTGCAGTGGGAGGGCAGGGAGGATGAAGGCACCCCTGTCCCTCAGCATGCACATGCCTACACCTCATAGCTCCCTACTTCATATTAATTGGAAACACTTTACATTAGTTAGAAATTACCTAGAAAAGTCTCTCTGAATTCCTACACCTCGGGGAGAAGAGCTGGAGCTGTGGAATTCGAGCTGGCAAAGCCCAGCACCGGCTCCAGGTCGGATACACAAGCCCCAGCGCTCGCCCAGCACGCACACACAGCCCTCTCCCACTCACTTTTGTTGATGGGGTCTGCCATGGGAATGCCAATGCGGATACAGTTGACAGCCTCGGGGCTGTCGGGCTGCGGCAGGTCCTCGCAGTTGGGCAGCTTCAGCCTCATCAGGATCATGGGGTTGGACCTGGCGAAGATGTACTCGGTCTGGCACAGCACGTTCTCCAGGATCTCGCACTCGTCCCGGCACAGGTCGCGCGGCTTGGGCGCCGCGGCGGTGTCGTCGCAGTAGGGGAAGGCGTAGTGGCACAGCGAGGGGATGGCGAACTGCGAGCACTTGTCCGACAGGTGGCTCGACGTGCCGATCATGGTGAAGGCGGCTGGGAAACACGCACAGGGGTTTTATTGCCCTCCCCAGCCCCTGGCAGTGCCGCTCCTCCACGGCCAGGGGGCAGGGGGTGAGGCCAGGGACACACACATTAATGAGCCTGGTTTCGCTGGCAAGGGAAATACCCTTGAAAATACCAGTGGAATATACCCTTGAAAATACCAGTTTAACCTTAAGATTACACCCTCTCCAAATAACTTCCAATAGCCCAGGAATTCTTGTACTATTTGGATGCCTCTTGCCCGAGAGGTAAACCCTAAACTCCTGCAGGCTGCAGGATGACAGTACCAGTTCCTTTGTGGAAGAGGACAGCTCTCGTACTATCCCAAATGACTTTTAAGACTAAATGCTGTAAGACTGTGAGTGGTGGCTGTACAGAAACCATTGGCCTTTCTTGGGGGAAAAGCAGAAGCCTTTTTTCAGTGCTGGCAGTGCTTGGGGACAAAGGAAGAACACCTTGTGGAGAAGAGAAATTTGGGATATTCTGAAAGCAAGAGAAAAAGCTGAATATAGAGAAGCTGACTGCAATGGCTGGGATGTGGCTAGTGGTGATTTCTATCAAAAAATAGGTGTATCATGATATCTGTGAGGCCTCAGTTTGAATTCCCCATCAGCACATCCCACAAAAACAATGAAATCTGGTTCTTTACTACATCTAAAGGAAGAACTCTCCCTGCTGAATCATTTATGTGGCCTTTCCCAGCACCATATAAAGTCAACCAATTCTGGTCTGCCTTTGCTTTCAATATCTGTTTGGGTAACAGGAGCACAAGGTGGCCTGGCTATGAGCCTCCCAGGAGCTGTAAATACACAGCCCTTTCCCCTTCAAAAACCACTTTGTAGGGTTTTTTGGGGGAGCTGTAGGGGCAGAGCCATGAAGGCTGCTCAGGTCACTCTCCAGGTGACTCCCTCCACTGACACCTGGAACTCACAGCAAAGAACACGAGCTCTGCTGTCCCCAGACCCCCAGCAGGCTTTGGGCCAGGGGAGCGGGGCAGAAGGCCCGGGGCAGTGACCCACCTGTGATCTGGTTCTCTATCTCGCCCTGCATGTGCAGTGACTCCATGTAGACCGTCCTGTTGCCGATGAAGCGCGCGCAGGCGATGCCGCGGTAGGGCTGGCAGAACCCGTCCTCTTCATACTCATCCCTGCAAGCAAGCAGGGACACAAAGGCCTGAGCCGTGTCCCAGGCTGTGTCCCCACGGGGAGGTGGCCCTTGTGCTGGCAGAGGTCAGGGCAAGGGGCTCCCAGGGTTTCTGCACCCACCGGTCCCTCCAGGGAGCATCTGGGATGGGGGGTTATCTGCTCTTTAGGGACGACATGGCAAGGGCTTTGTGCCCTGCAGGGTTTAACCTTCCAACAGTCCCACACTGGAAACTCTTACTGAGGTGTTGAAAACAGTAAGGATTATTTCCTTGCATCTAACAAGGTCTTGAGTATTTATTATTTTAAGAAATCTTCACCTGACTGGTAAAAAGTACCAGTGGCATTTCAGTTTAACCAAAACACACGGGAACGTTGTATGAAGTGAATGCTTTTGGCATATTCCCGTTCTACTCAGGAATACACCCAGCCTTGATTAGAAAAGAAACATAAACAGCCTGGAAAAAGAAATATTTATGTTTATCTAAAGCAAATAATGTGTAGTTTTCTATTTTTGAACCAAACTTGTATTTAATATTGATAAACAGAGCAGGAAGAGTCATGCTGGCAGAGACAGAACTGAAAGTGTGAGTAGAAGATCCAACCTGTCCCAGCCCTGATGCCCCTGAAATGGGAACTGTTCCCTCAACCTTCCGTGTGTGGCAACATTTAGTGCTAAACAGACCCAAGGCAAAGACAGGAGTTAAATGGACACGTTTCTTTCATTAGGTGCTTTGTTTCAGGCAACACAGGAGACATTTAATACAGAAATCCAGCCGTGAAACGATCTGCCAATATTCTTCCGACAAAGCAAAGAAGGGAAATCCCTGGCCCTCTGAAGGCAGATAACCCACAGCTCTGTGCTGGCACCTGGGGGAGGTCTGAGGGCTGTTTTGAGGTGCACCAATCAGCCCTGGTGGCTCCCTGCTTTGAGAATCCCGGTGCAGTGAGATATTTGGGGTGCATTCCCTGCACAGACACCTGGGCTCTGCCGAGGCCCCGGCTAAAGGACACGCTTAATGAAAATGTGCTGCTAATTCCTTTGTCATTCATGCCCGCTCCAGACAGCTGCTATATGGCTCTCAAATTAGGATAAAAGATACTGCAATATCCCTAAGTCTGATGACAGCTGGGCAGGCAACAGGTTACCTTCTTTGTGTGCTTTTTTTATTTGCAGAATTCATCCTCCCCCAGATGCTGAAAGCCAACAGCGGACTCACCCCTACGCCTTAATAGGGAAAAATCAGAGCTTTTTTAATCAACTCCGCCATTAAGTCCAACAAAAGGCACTTTCATCCCCTTTCCTGAAGATCTTGGCTGTGAGAGCTTGGAAATGCAAATTCCATTGCTGCTCTTTGAAGTGGCCCATTCACTGTGCCGGGGCTCGCAGCGCCAGCGCCTGGTCCCTGTCACAGCGGCCAGCACCAGCTAATGGGATTAGTGGGAAGGACACCCCAAACCTCTCCCGGCTCCAGGAGTCCCGCAGAGCCGCTTTCCAGGGCACAGGGAGAAGCCAAAGCCTGGGAATTAAGCGCGGTGATTTATGAGTGTGGAGACAGCGGGGTGGGAAAGAGGGGTGGGAGAGATGGAAACCTCCTCCCACAGGCATCTCACCAACGGGAAGGGGTCCAGGCTTCACCGGGAGATGGTCCCAAGATGCTCCCAAGCACACTGGAAACTGGATTGCAAAAGCACGACGTTTGCCAATTAAACTCTCCATTAATAAATAGCTCGGTGGTGGGTTGAGGTGCCCATTCAGAAAATGGGCTGAATTCAGCCAGCAAAGATAGTCCGGGATGTAACCAGGGACACAAAACCACATCCACCAAACCCCCCTCTGGGATGTAATTCATTATCCATTTACTACTTTCTCCAGGCTAAATTCGGGATGGAATTTGACTGGGGAACTACACAAAGGCTCCCCTTGGAGTGGAGGAGGGTTGACTGCAATAGCTGCACACAGCGAGGATGAGGATGAGGATGAGCAGGGACACCAGGGTACCTGGATGGGAATGCCCCCAGGAGCAGGACTTTGCAGACTCTCTCAGAAGGGGAAGATTAAAGAAAAAGGGCCTGAATGCCACCACAGCTGCCCTGGGGCTGCATGCCAGGTGAATTCACAGAGGGAAAGCACCAGATCAGGAGCTCCTACAGGGCAGGCACTATTAGAGCTGTTTTGGACATCAGCTCCATAGTGGGGCAGAAGGATAAATCAAAGGGAAGGAGCTGGAGCATCAGAATATGACGGGAGGATCCCTGGGACGCACGAGGGTCCCCTGGTCTCTGCTCCCAGAGCTGTGGGTGTTAAAGGTGAGAGAAGGAGGGCTGTGAGGTTCATCTCTTGCTCCCACAGCAGGGCTCCTGATGCCAGCCCAAGAGCACAAGCTCATCAGTGAGCCAGAGGCCACATCTCACACCCTGGCCCTGTTCCTGTGCCACCCTGCATCAGCTGCTGAAGGTCACAGACCCCCTCTTGCCTCTGCCATCTCCCCTCCCTCACTCCTGCAGTGCCTTCCAGGAGATGGCTGAGGGTGGAAAGGTTTAGCTTTGGTACCTCAGGCCTCCCTGTGGTCCTTGGTGGGCACCCAAAGCTCTTCCCTGGAGCCAGTGCAGCTGCCAGGGGGCACTCCCTGAGCCACCACTCCCCCCCACACACTGGTTTTGGGGAGCAATCTCCAGCTCTCCAGGACCCTTTTCCACTGGGCAGCCTGTGCAGAGGTGAACACTCTCTGCTCACCAGATGTCCCATCCAAACCCAGTGAACAAAAGCAATGCAGCTTAAGCACATTCCCCACCTCCTGCTGCCAACTGGCAGCTGCCTTGGCTTTAAACACAGGTTTTTGGGATCAAGGCTGAGCTCCAGATCCCTTTCAATGTCCATCTTTTTCATCCCTCACCTGCTTTGGGTAAGCAAATCCCTGTATCTCTGCTCCAAGGTGTACCTGCTTCACAGTCCTCATCCCATTCTTCCCACAGCACAAGGAAGGGTCCCTTTGGCTCCAACGGGATGCAAATTAGCCCCGATTCAGCAATTATCGTGTTAACATTTACAGACAAGCTTAAGTCCTAATGATTAAGTCCTAATGAAATGGAAGTCAGCCCATGCCCGGAGGGGTTTCTGCCTTCGGATGGACTTAATCCCTTGAGCAAATTCTGGCTGGAGCAGAGAGGAGAGCAGTGAGCAGCCCAAAGCCAGGGCTGCCAGCCCTAGGACAGCTGCAGCCCAAGCACAGGGCAGCTTTGGGCTCTGGGGTTTAATGACCAACACAGGAGACAGCACCGTAAGGCTTGAAGGTTATTTCTCTTCAGGTTCGGTTTCCCCTCTGTTTTCTCTTGGAGTCTTGAAACATTTCCAGCCTTGCTGTTTCCCTTGGAGCCTGCCCACCACAGCTCCCCCTGTGACAGGACTTCTGGCTTGGTGCAATTACAGAGCAGTGCATTAAAGCCAGCCCATTCTCAGGTGTCCCCGGGTATCTGACTGCAGAGTTCACAGCAGACCCGGTCCACACCCAAACCCTCGCACTTGGCACAGGGGGCCCTGAGGAGGCAGTGCCAGGGCCATGCCAGAGCAGCTGGGGCTGCCCCTGGATCCCTGGAAGTGCCCAAGGCCAGGTTGGATGGGTTTGGAGCACCCTGGGACAGGGAGTGGCACCCCTGGCCATGGCAGCAACTAGAAGTTAGTTTAGCAAAAGGTTTGCAACCAAGCTTTAATGTGAGTCCACTTAGAACTGTGGAATATATTAAAAGGAAAACTGAACCTTGGGAGATCATATTCTGTTTGTTTTTACAATCCAGCATATTAAAAATACAGATTCCAAAGATGGTGTAATCCTGTGGTCATTTCTACCACACCCCATGGATTCTTTCTTTTTTTTCTTTCTTTCTTTTTTTTCTTTCTTTCTTTCTTTCTTTCTTTGTTTGTTTCTTTCTTTCTTTGTTTCTTTCTTTGTTTGTTTCTTTGTTTGTTT
>JAWWEE010000004.1:1479070-1489444 GCA_035221455.1 Xenops minutus
AGGCCCTGGCACAGGGTGGGCAGAGAAGCTGTGGCTGCCCCTGGATCCCTGGAAGTGTCCAAGGCCAGGCTGGAGCACCCTGGGACAGTGGAAGGTGTCCCTGCTATGGCAGGGGTGGCACTGGATGGGCTTTGAGGTTCCTCCAACCCAAACCACTCTGTGATTCCATCCTCCTGTCTAAGGAACCACTGCCTTCACTGCCTCACAGCTTTGGGATGTTCCCTGAGCACAGCCTGGCCCTGCCCCAAGCCCCTGGATGAATCCCTGCACTGGAATAAGGCATCCAGTCTGGCAGCACTTTGCTGTGCCTTGGGAATTCTGACTACAAGCTTTTCTCCCTGTCCCACCAGCCCTTGGACTTTTGTCTTCTCCACTGTGTCCTGGATCACCAGGAAGTCCTGCTCCTCCCCTGCTGGGAAGGCAGATGTGAAAGAATCGACCTAAAGTACTCACAACCACATATTCTCTTCATACTTAAGCACAAAACCCCATATTTATGCATAAACATAAAGCACTCTGAACACATGTTCCAAAAAAACATTAACCAAACACAGGCAACAACAACAGTTGGGAAAACCATCTGTGGCAGAATTCCATGACAGGAAACTTCCAGCTGAAGAGTAAATGGTTGGCAAAGGGTAAAGCAAAGGAAAAGAGGGGCTGACAAATTGCACTGCACTGAAATGGCCCAGCAGAAGCTTCTCAAAGAGCACCCTGAGTCAGGAGCTGCAGCCACTGCCTGCCCACAAGGGCTGGAGGGATCCAAACAATTGGGCTGAAAGAATTAGCAGTGCCTCATTCACAAAGTGAAGGGCAGTGGGAAATACATCCCTTTTTAACAATATATACCATTTGCAGAGCTCCAAATCACACGGAGTCACCACCTGCAAATGTATTTCCCCTTCTATTATTAAAGCCCCAAATTCCATCAGAAACAGAGCAAAGCACAGGGACTGTCTGATGGTTGTGAATTGGGAGTTCACATCCCAAGACCCACCAGCCAAAATGTGAAGCAGCTCCCAAACCAAGAGAACTCCCATCCTGAAACAGTTGTACCATGTGGAACGTTCTACTGGCACAAGGAACAAACAGAGCAACCTCCAGAAATCCCAGAACCACATGAAATTAAATGCCACAGGGTCACAAGGAAAACAAGGTTTATCTTAAATGCCACCACAACCCTTTGCTGATTTGGTCAAGAATTGGGGGTTTTAAATCTGATTTCACATGTTTCTATGATTTTTGTGTCCACTTACCTTTATCTAGTTCACTGGAGATGTTCCATGATGATGTGGGCATGAAATCGGCAACAACGGAGGAATTTGCTCCTGGAAGGGAAAGAGAGAAAAACCAAGGGCTGCTGTTAATATATGGATTCTATACCATCAGGACTAAAGTTCCTGGCACAGCCATAGCATCATTTGAAGAGCAGCAGCTATTAAAATGCTGGCAGGCTGAGACACATGGGCAGCAGGACCAGCCAAGTGGAAAAAGGCACCAAGCCAGGGCTGGAGCTTGTTTTGCAACACTCTGCACTGGGAGGCCTCGTGCTAAGGAAGCAGCCAAACCTTGGGATGTGTTTGGCCCACCTGAGAACCTCCCCAAGAGCTACAGAGGTCCAAATGAGCCTGCAGTGTGAGGAAAACCAGGAGGCTGCTCAGTATCTATCCATATTTCCAAGCCATTTTAACCCTGCAGAGACAGCTGATACACTCAAAGTTCCCAGGGCTGCTTGTGTGGAAACTCCTTCCCATGGCCCACGTGGAATGGGCTGGAAAGGCTCAGCTGAACAGCAGCAGCATTTGCTCAATGCTGGGGTGATTCTTTAAGAAGAAGCTGAATGAGGACTTCAGTCTTTACTTGTATTTTTAGCTAATTTTCACATGCAAACAGCAAGTTGTAGGGAGGATGGTGTTAGGGGAATGGAAAACACCTCCCTGTATCCAAACAGGGATGATTTCATCCAACACCCCTGTGAGGGCTCTGGGAACAGCCACATCCCAACAGGCTCCAGGGAGGAATACACACATACAAAAGCTTCAGTGCTGGGGGGAAGGGTGGGGAGAAGGGGGGTGTGCACACACATTCCATGGCATGGAAGAGCAGTGCACCCCTCCTGTTCCCTGTGCCCCCCCAACCCTGGGGAACCTGACCTCCAAAAGGAGGAGAGCCATGCTGGACATGGCAAGGGAGAGGGAATTGGAGGTAAAACCAGGCAGTGCTTGGGAAGATCCCTAGAGATTCCCATCCTGCACCTCAGCATCTCCCTTATCCCAGAGGGCAGAGTTGGGAGCAGAGCATCCTGTGAGAACAGGAATGTCCTGAGATGCCTTCATGTCACTTTGACCCCATCCCTTTAGCTTTTTCCCAGATTTCCCCTGTAAAAAGGGCAGTGCAAGGATATGCAAAGACATTCTGCCTTTATTTGACCTGTTGGCAACTTTCTATGTCACTCAAGAGTCCCGAGACCATTGTAAACCCCACATTACAAATGTCCCCACAGAGCCACCACATTTCTTAGAGACACAGCCCTGCAGGGCAGCCCACCTGGCAGCACTGCTTATTTAACCCTCTGCCAAGCAAACAGCCAGCCTGAAGGCACTGCAACTCACCTGCAAACAGCCCAGCCCATGCAGATCCCCAGGGCAGGAACCCACTGCTGGGGACACGTCCTGGGACACCCAGGGACACCCACTGGGTGTCAGGCTGGTACCCAAGTTCTGGATGCTCAGTCTCCTGTGTCTGATTTTTCCATCTCTCTCACCCAAAGATTAGTCAGCTCCTGCAGGCCCTGACAAAACCCCTCAGGGACAGGGATTTGAGGTGCTGTTGTCCCTGCTGAGCCCCAGCTGGTTCATCCCTTATGTCACAGGGCACTCCCAACCCCACAGAGGATGGGTGACACCATTCCCACCACTCACATTCCCCTTTGGCACCTGGCAAATCTATTTTCTGTAGGTCCTTTTGCTCACCTGGAAATATTTCAGTATTAAGAGCCCCCAGAAGAACTGCATTCTGCAAGCAGGTAACACACATTCACCAAAACCAAAGCAGCAGTACTAACACCACGGACCACTGTGATATTTGGGTATTTAAAACTCCAGAGTGTTCATTTGGTATTTTCTTAACCAGGCTCTGCAAACATGACTGTGGATCTCACAGAGCAGACGACCATCACCTCATCTTCAGAAGAAACCGCATTAGAAACCCAAATTTTGTGATTTTTGAGATGGTTGTCCAGGCTGGTATTTTGTGATACTCCTCAATTAAAGCTCCTATTGAAGAGCAAAGCTTTGCTGTGCCTCTAGAAAATGTTCTGTGTGCCTGCCAGGAGCACTCAGAGCAGCCACACCGTGCAGGAACACAGCACCCAGTCAAAGCAGGACACAAAAGCCTCCTCAGCAAACTCCTCCCTGATCCCCCTCGCTCGGGAAGTGCCTCCAGGAGGAAGACTGGCAATGAGTAGGACCCCTCTCCCTTTTGGGACTCACCACGTGTAGCAGATCCAAGAGCTGGAGCACCAGGAAGGTCCCATGGAATGCAAGACACCTCCAGCTCTTCCATCCAGGGGCATCCACCACTCCAATGCCCCAGGGCCCCCCCTCACCTCACCCCCATGGCCAGCTCTGACCCCCCTCCAGGGGTCCCCCTGTCCTGTGAATCCCAAGGGGATTTTGACACACAGCAACTTGGGTCTGGGGCACTGCACCAGGCTGCTCTGTCTGTTGTTCCCGTTAAAAAGGAGGGGAAATTAGAATCCCAGAATCCCTGGGGCTGGAGAAGCCCTGCCAGCCCACAGAGCCCCCCCTGTGCCCGATGCCCACCTTGTCCCCTGGCACTGAGTGCCACGGCCAGTCCTGCCTTGGGCACCTCCAGGGCTGGGCACTCCAACCCCCTTCCAGTGCCTGACCAGCCTTTCTGTGCAGAAATTCCTCCTGCTGTCCCACCTGCCCCTCCCCTGGCACAGCTTTGAGGCTAGTCCTTCTTGTCCCGTCCAAACTGCAGCTGAATTTTGAATCAAAGTTTAAAAACTAAGTCTTATTCCTTAAAAATTCCCTCATGCCCTGCTCTAACTTGAACTTGCCTGGGAGGAGAGTCAGCCTGAGAGATGGGATCAGCAGAGAGAACCATTACCCGTTAAGATTTTATTTATCTCTGGACTCATTCCAGATGAACGATGACTCCTATTCTTAACACTGGCGAGATAATGATCAGTTCGTCTCTCTCTCTGACTATTAAGAAACATTGGTTTTAAGTTAATGAGAAGGCACAATTAGAAGCCTGTGAAAAGCCAAGTCAAGTGCATTCAAACACACTCCCCGCAGAGAGGTTGGCTAATAGCTGGCTTTATTACCAGATTGCATCAGTGTGGAGTGAATTTCACACGTCAGGCCTTGTAAAGCCTTTGTGACTAAATAAACTTCAATCAGGTTGACAAAAAGCTGCCTGGGATGCATTTTAACATGAACCAAAGGCGCTCGGAGCCAGAAGGGGAACAAGGCAGATAACTGAGATGACACCAAGCCCAGAAATAAAGGAATACGTCACCATGGAATAAATTTGCTGTAGAGAAACAAAGCAGAGAGCTGGGAAAGCAGAGAAGGACATCCCAGGTCTTGCAGGAACTCATCTCCTCGAGGGCAAAGAGAAGTCCACTTAAAACATGCAAACAAAAAATTTGAATTTCCTTAATGTACATCCTCTGTCTTACTTTATATCACACCAGTGGGTCATGCTATACCTTAATTATATCCCCTACTTATATAATGATATATGTAATCAGAAGTAATTAGTTTTTTTCTGATACAAAAATAAGTGTGATTGCAACACGTGCAATTCAGATCTCAGTGCAGAGTGCCCAAAATAGCAAAAAAAAAGGAGGGGTTCCAAGTCTGGGTAATAAGATAAACTATCCAAAATCAATGTTTAAACTACAGAAAACTAATTTCCCATGTGCCAGTCTCTTTCTGACTCTGAGCAGAAAACCCACCCCAAGTGAGCTTCCTTAGCCCAGGAAGGAATTTGCCTAAGGAAGTGATAAAAGCCCAATTTCCCGAGACATTAAGAACAAGATTGGGCAAGACATCCCTGCAGACACCAAGGGGAGCTATCCCACGCTGTCAGGAGGTCAGGGCAGGACAACTCAGCAGGGCATTTGGACACTGGGCCAAACCCCTTCCAGCAGCAGATCTACTGGAAACACCAACACCCCTCCAAGAGGGGCGTAAAACCCCCCAGGGAACACAGACCCTGCTTGTGAGGAAAACAGGCATTGCAGATAAAGCTACACAGGCTCAGAAAAAAAACCCCTAATTATGCCGAGTGCTGGCAATTTTTTGCTTTTCTGCACATTCCACATTCTGCTTCATCTCTCTCCCTGTCTGGTTCCTGCTGCCTGATCTCTCGCAGGATCTTCCCCCAGATGTGCCCCCAGGCTGGTTTGCTTCTCACCTTATCTCCCTCATCTTCCTCTTCTGCCTTCCAGTCCCTATTCCACCGATCCTTTGGGAGCTCCCCCCAGGTTTCCCTGTGATGTCCCGACATGGTCCATGTTGAAATGCTCTCCACAGCCCACCCCGGAGCTGCTGAAGGACATCTAGACATACTTTCTGTGCACTGTAATGGATACAACCTCATTCTGGACTCATTTTCTTGTCTGTCTCAAAGCTGGCACCAGCCTGAACCGGCTCTGATTTATCTCCAATTTTGCTTATACCTTTAATGTGTGAAAGGACTGCCATGACATGGCTATCTCTGCGTGTCAGGAGACGTGTCTGCATTACCATGCTCGGGTTTCCAAAGGGGGTGGGAATTGGGAACACTTGGGGCAGATGAATGAGGCCAAACTGCAGGAAGATGGGAACAATGAGAGCATTCCTGCTCTTCGAGTAAGGCAGGTGTCTCTCTAGGAGAATTTGCTATATATACAGTGAAGAATATATAAATACACACATATATATATATACAGCAGCAGACAGTCCATGTTAAAAACACACTCCCCCTTCCATGCTCAGGTGGAGCTGCTGATCTTGCCTTGCTGTTTCCAGTATTTTGGCAGGGAAGAGCCTACAAATCACACTTGTTCTGCTCCCCCCTCCTGGCAGGGACTTGCAGAGCCAGAAGGTCCCCCCTGAGCCTCCTTTTCTCCAGGCTGAGCCCCCCCAGCTCCTCACAGGACTTACACGATGCCCTCAAAGTTCAAAGCTGCCATCACAGTGTCCAAAACACACTTTCTGCTGGCAAAGGACCCTCTGGAGCTCTCCAGGCTGTTCCATGCAGAGATGATGCTGTGGGATCCTAACAACCTTCAAATTTGGTCCCATCCTTGGAATTTAAACCCCTCCAACACCTCTACCTGCTATTTATCTGTAGGGTATCATTATTGATAGCCCAGGGTGGGGTAATAATTGGCATTAGATTGGGGAAGTTTCAACACCAGTGAAGAGCTCAAGCTCTGCAGATTTCAAATGTACAAGGCATTATTTTCCAGCTTCCAGAGGGAGACGTGCAGCAGGATGATTTCATTTAGTGCAGGGCTGGAAACTGTTAGGAACTTCCTTCATATCCCAGCCTATTCCATCCATCAGAGCACCTCATCACCCCTCCTGGCACTTTCATCAGCACCCACCTCTGCTTTTAGCGTTTCTAAAAGCCTGGAGCTTCCCAGGGCTGGAGATAAATGGAGGGATCAGCCCCTTTGTGAGGCATCCTCAGGAAGAATCCCTGATTTCAGGGCAGGAAGCCAAGAGTGCTCCATGCACCTGACACTCTGCCTTAGCCTTTCCCAAAGAGCTGCTCTGTTCCATGGGGACACAGCAGCTTTGGCTCCAAGGTGGGCAGTCACTGGGGTTTCCTGTACAGGATCCCAGTAATCCCCACCCCAAAATCCTGGGGGATTGGAGCTTATTCTCCAACACATCGTTCTTCAGGTGTGTCCTGGCATATTAATGCCATCAGAACATGCTGTGATTGCTGCATAAGAGTGTCTGCAAACTCTTACAAAGCACCTGTAGATGTTCTGGCAGCAGTTTGGTGACTACACAGGTCAGTATTTTTAGTAACTCGGTCTTTGGCTCGGGTCATGTCACTTAAAAACTGTTTTCTCAGTCTCTTGGAAGAAGAGCTCCTTAAGAGGCCTTTTTTATATGCTAATACCTTAATCCTAAATTTCTAATTACCAGACTACAATTCCTTTTGATTGCAGCTATTAATTACAGATTATCATTACTGTTGCAGGGATTTAGGAGTCGCTGTGGAGTCTGGGTGCACTTCACCTTGCTCTAAATTGGGTCGTTAACAGCTCCACTTAAGAAGAGCAAAGCCCTGCACAGCCTGGAGCAACCCAGGGCTTTAATGACAGGGAGGCGAGGGAAGAAATGGCCAGTTGGAGGAATGCCAGCAGCTCAGAGCTCCAAAGTCAGGCTCTGTGCCTCTGGACTGGAGAAATGTGGCTACAAAGGCACTTCAAGCAGATGTGGGATGGAAAATCAGCGCTCAGGTGGAGCTGGCATGGTCCTGCACAAACTCACAGCACCTCGAGGATCATCTGTACTCAGCTCAGTGGGATGTGGGAGGAAGGTCCTGGAGAAACACGATGCTTTCTTGCCCACTCAGTCAGGTTTTGTTGGACACAGAGATCAGAGTCTGGTGGGTTTTATGTGATTATAGCCCTGGCAGGAAGCACAGCAGAGCTGCTGGTCGTGCACACCTACACAGGCTGGGAACTGGCACCACAGATCCAAACTTCCCATCTCTCCAAACCCTCCTGAAATAACACTGGATGTGTTGTCGTGCCCTGAGCTGTTCTCTTCTGGGCATCTCACACTGGTGGAAAGACAGGAGAGGAACTGGAAGTGGGAAGCACCCAAGGGAAACTGCAACAGAAGGAAGCAAAAAACCCAGCAGTGGCAGCAAGAAATTCCTGGGTGGGACGAGTCTGGGGCAAGGGGATGTGCCAAGAAGCACCAACCCATCATCATGTCAAGAGGATATGGAGAAGGGTGTCCTGGGGCATTGTTATGGGAAGACAGTTCAATGCCAGGAATGGTGAGGAAGGGTCCAAGGAGGAGTGGAAGGAGGCAATGTTCCCTGTGAGGCATTTTTGGGGGGCAGCCTGTGTTGTGTGAGATGGAGGTTTCCCTGAGAGCCCCCACAAAAGGCCCTGAGTCTGAAGAGTTCCAGCACAGACCTCGTGACTCCAAGTGATGCACAGCCCACACCTCCCAGGGAAGCTTGCTTTCCTGAAGGCACCAATGGATGCTGAAGCCTTTCTGGGGCTCTGCCCCCTTCCTGGCACAGGTTCCCATTTCTTTATCCCCCAAAGAGCAGCACTAAGGAGCGCAGGGTTGGGACAGACGTGTTGGCAGACGAAGGATGAAGTGCCTGGACACTGCACCTGCTGCCTTGTCCCTGCCTTCCATCAGTGCCATGGCACTAAACCCACCCACAAGATCTGTAGGGAAGGCACACCCAGCCAGGCATGGGGAGGGTGAACAAGAAATCATTGACACGGCCCATAAATCCCCACAACTCAGGGCCACGAAGGGCTCCCAGCAAGCCACAATCCCAGCCTTAAAACCAGGCAAGAACACGACAGCTCAGCTCTGCCATGGGCCAAGCCATCACTGCTTCTAGAGAGCCACAATGATTTCGGCTGCAGTGATGGCAAACAAGGCACTGCCAGCGGGAGAATTAATGGACAGGCCTGAAACAATTAGTCCTTAAACACACAGGAGTGTGCCCGGAGCAAACACACTGCTCTGTGCCACATCCTCCTGCTCCCAGCACACAGGGCAACATGACTTATTGGCTGCCCAGGGTGGAACAGTAAATGGTGCCCCTTGGGCGGCTCCAGCCCCAGCCTCGGGTTTTACACGGTGCTGATTAATGGACAAAGCTGCCCCAGGCTCAAACACAAGGACACACTGTGAGACGTATGCTAATAGGGCACAATTTATATAAAAAAGGGGGGAATGTAAATATTGAACCGATGCCAGAGCTGGGTGCTTTGGCCAAGTCGGGACTGAGCTACATTGATTGTTCCAGAGGAACTTACAGCCCGCTCTAAACCCACACAAGGCCCATGTCAGACAGGCTTAGAGCCCACGTGTTTTAGGAGGTGGATTTAAAACTTCATTTCTCCTGCTAAAAGGCTGTTTTCTTCAATTTCACTTCAAGCCAGCCAGATGACACTTGTTAAGAGCTGCTCCCCGTGCGTGTGGAGAGCTGGGGCAGGATCCTGACCCGCATCCCTCCATCCCCTCCGGGGACCAAACCCAAAGCACGACCCTCCAGCTAATTTGGGTTTATCAGCAGCCCCGGGAGAGGGTCTGCAGGAGAAGGCTGAACCCCCCTTTCATGGCTTGGGGTTGGGTTTCAGCAGGGCAGTGACACGGAGCAGGCTGTCCCTGTCCTGCCCAACAAAGGCAGTTCTACAGGTAATCAGCCAGCACAAAAGGTTTACAGCAGGGCCTCCGAGGGTTATTTTTAATCCCTGCACTGCTGGAAGGAGTTGGTGTACTGATTTAGTCACAGTCACAACTTACTGAGCACAAGGAGGTTTCAGGATCTCCAGGTCTCTGCTACTCTCTGACATTCAGGTAAATTAAAGCCAAACTCAATTTTTCACTTCTGCGCTTGGGGGGGCTCTTAAAATTATTTCATCAGTTTTGCAATAGATTCCCCACGATTCCAAAGGGTGTCCCAACCATCCTGCAGCCCTCAGCACCACGAGCCCGAGGCTGGCAGCCCAGTATCACTCCCCAAATCCAAAGGTTTGATGAAATCAGCCTCCTGAATCCTTAAATTACGCCTCAATCCCCAAAGCACGGTCAGGGCTGGAGGGACGGCTGGTGCAGAAGAGCCACTTCTAAATAACATCATTAAGGCTCCCAGAGCCTTCACCTTAATTGCCCCCAAGCAGCACGAATGTCTGGGGTCTCCATGACCCCGGCATGGCTTTGGCACAAAGGGGAGCCTGCAGTGTGGAAAAGTTACCAGGCTGTACAATGGGGAACCCACAGGAGCAGGGGCAGGGCGGGCGTGCTGGGTCTCAGCAGCTTCTGCGGCACAAGGAGAAACCACTGATGATTTTTGTATTAGCTCAGCAAACCAGAGGCTCGGCGTTCGGTGGGACGCCCCTGCAGAGCCACGGGGATTAGGTTTCAAAGCCGTGGCAGCCCCAGTTCAGCCTGGAAAGGGATGCAATCCAAATAAACACGCAGCTCCAGCAGCCCCGCTGCTCCCCCGGTAGCTGTGCCAAGGGGCTGCTCCCCACTCCTTGTCCTGCACAGCTCAGAGGGTGATCCCCACTCCTTGTCCTGCAGAGCTCAGAGGGTGATCCCCACTCCTTGTCCTGCAGAGCTCAGGGTGATC
>JAWWEE010000004.1:1496640-1507305 GCA_035221455.1 Xenops minutus
GGGATGGGGCTGGGCAGGGCTGAGGGTTGGACTGGATGGTCCCTGTGGGTCCCTTCCAGCTCAGCATGTCCTGGGATCCTGTGAGTGAACAGTGACCCCCCAGTGACCCACTCTGTGGGGTGGGCTCCTGGCCCCAGCACCTTGACTGGCTCCTGGTTTGGAGCTTCCTGCACAAGAAGAACCTCCTGACACAAAAAGCTCAGCCTGACCCAGGAGACTCAGCCCAGTGTGACACAGCAGCCCACACGTCCCCAGGGCACAGGAATTCCCTGGAGGGCTGGATCAAACAGAATGAAACCCAAGCTGGTGGCAGCTCCACAGCCTGCAGGACCCTCTGGAGTGGCACACCTGGGGACCCAAGAGGAGCTCAGGGAGCAGCCAAATGGGGTGGATGAGGAGCTCTGCTGGCACCGGGCTCTCAGCTCACACAGAGCATGGAGCTCCCAAAAACTTCCAGCTTGTGCTTTCCCACTTAGGGAACCACGATTTAAAGCACTGTCCCTTCCCAAAGCCTGGCTCAGAGGTGAGCCCACAGTTCCCCCAGGCTAAGGCAGGCACAGGGGCTGTCCTAAAGGGACTGGGATTAGTGCTTTAATTCCCCCCAAAAGGCTCCTTCGCTGGGCTCTGATAGAGGAACTCATGGCATTGCTGTGGAAAGAGGAGGGGAACTCTGCCAGTCCTTGCTGCCAGAATACAGAAAAGAAGGATGGATCCCAGGAAGGACTTTCAAACCCAAAGGGAGCTGTTTCCTCCTGCTCATCTTCATCCCAAACTAATAAGGTCTTTAAGGAAAACCAGCCACGGGACCAAGGGGTTTGTGTCCATTCTCCAGGTACCCCTGGAGCAGAGTGAGCTGGTGGGACACACAGGGGACATCTATAACAAGGACCCATTAAGTCACATGTTCTTGAAAAACCCTAGACAGGCATTTTTCTGTTGGAAAAGGTCGGGGGGGGGGGAAAGAGAGAGAGAAAGCTAATCCTTGAAAACTAATCTTCCAAATAAACAGAGCAGCCTATGGAGAAAGGCTGAGCACAGTGCAGGGAAACACCAGAGACACTTTGAGAAGGGTCCTTAGTTAACAATATATGCCCTTTCACCTTCATCCTCCCTCCACAAATCACTGACAGCAAATACCACCAGAAATACAAAATTCAATGGAAATGGCACCTGGGAGCAAATGGGATTTTCTCAGTTGAGAACATGAGACACTGCACAAGCAGTTCCTCCCACAAGCTGCTAGGACTATGCATTTTAAAACCTGGGAAGGCATTTCCACCTTGCTTTCCTGTTACACATTTCCACCCATTCAGAAACACGGGGATATAATAAGCATAAAAATGGTAGTTGCATGTAAATCACACAAAGAGAGGGGGAAAACACCCCATAATTGCATGTAAATCACTCAAAGGGAGGGGAAAAAAACCCCAGCAGAAACAGGTCCAAAAGGTTGAGCGATAATTGCAAATCTAAACAAGAAGATTTAGCTGAGGATGAGAAGAAGAAAAAACCAACAACCTGCCGAGCAGATTATTCAAGTTTTGTGCCAAATGCCTCCTTTTTAAACCTAATCAGCAGTGACTGCTCAAAGCCCTGTGTTTCCAAGGCCAAGGCAGCTCCAGAGATCTCTGGCACCCTCATTTCACAGCAGAGATGATTTATAGCCCAGCCTGGTAACACTGCACCCCTGGAGCACAGGGGGTTGGAAACCTTTCCCAACGTTTGGGGGGGAAATTCTCCTCCTGCTGCTTGGCAAAAGCTGAAACCCCAAATCTTTCAAGGTGCTCAGTTTTTCAGAGATTTACTGGGAACATAATAGCAAATATGGTGAGGATCAGGAGCCAAAGCCTTTCTTTCCAGCCTGGAGAGAGGAAGGAGTGTGTTGTTCCTTACATCTGGAACAGTAGTAATCTATTCCTTAAGCCTGAGCAATCAAATTACTCTAATTTTCTGTTGTCTTGGCTTGAATAAATATTTTCAAGACGAGTTATGTTAAAAATATGCACAGGCTGACTGTGCAGTTAAATGTGCTTAACATCTGTGCTGCAGGATAGTGGGGCAAGATGGAAAGGTATCCCAATGGAAAGGGACGGCTAAAAAATCACCCTCCTTCCATCTCAATTAATAAACTACTCAGGAATTACTGCTGTAAAAAAGAGCATAAAAAAGAAGGGGGGGGGGGGGAAGTTAAATGTGTAGAAATACATAGATAGAAATAGAATATATATGGAAATAAAGGTGAAATTAGGGGGGGGGGGAATGAGAATAAAAGGGAGGATGGAATTCCTGTGTAATAAATATCAGATGGGCCATGGGATGCAAGAAACTTTCCATCATTTCACAGGATCCAGAGCTGCCCTGGCTGGGCTGAGTGGGCAACTGGGGGGGTGGAGGAAAGAAAGTGAGACAAATTTTAGGGGGTTTGTGCCTCTCAAATCCCTTCCCAGCACTCGCCAGTCTCGCTCCCCACGTGTGGAAGTGAATTGGATTGCAGTTATTCCTTCACCTGGCAAAAGGGACTTGCCCATTTCACTACCGAGCATTGAAAACTTCTTAAACGTGGAGTGAAAAAAGCAGGGGGAATCAGTGCAATTCTTATAAAATAGCAATTCATTCTGGCCCAAAGTGGCAGGCAGTGCTGCCCCTCTCCCACTGCAGTGGGGAAGCACATCCTGCCTGCAGCGACCCCGAGCACCTCCAGGCAAAGGGGGAAGGGGCTCAAATTTCGGCTCCAAGTCCCATGTGCTTCTCATTTTCCCCCGTACAGCAGTGACAGGCATTCCTTAACCTGCCCCAGCACTCCCAGTTTGCCACAGGTCAGCCCAGAGAGGAGCTCCTTCCCGTTTCCAAGGCCCCATTTATATCCCAGCCCAAAGGAAGGCACTTCACTCTTTTTCACTGAGGTGGTTTTCTCTTCCCAGTGTTTCCCCCTCCAATATCAGGACATTGGTAGCAGAGCTGGGATGAAGATTTTTACAAGTAATTGTCTTCTGCCATTTTTCATTTGGAGAAATAAAGACCTGGCCTGGTTTTCCCTGGTGGGATCAAATGAAGATGTGCACATCTGTAGGTATTTATTCCTGCTGTTCAGGTTTAAAAAAAACAATAAAGAGTTGCTGTTCTTCCTTCATCTCAGAATCTCCAAATTGGTTTAAAATTATGACATTTTGAAAGCTAATGCTCTCTTTTGCTCTCCAAGTCAGATGTCTGCACTCCCATCATCATTTCAAGCTCCTTCCTACAAGCACAGACGTGGTTTTGCTGTCAGGGAAAAACCACTTTCTGGGCCAGGGAAACCAAAATATCCCTGATCCTTCTGATCCCTGTGTTTGCTGCCGTGGAGATCCATGTTCTGGTGCCTCAAAGCTGAGCTGGGCCACAGGGAGGGGAGGGGATGAGGAAGCCCAAGAGCTCTGGATGTGCTTTGAAGGGAGAATTATGTCTGCTGAGATACAGCCTAATTGATGTTGGAAATGCATGTGCACTAATAAATTAATATCACAGCAAACTGGAATTACAGGATTTATGGGAATGCAGTTTGGTAAACAGAGCTGAGGCACAGGCAATCTGGGAGGATAAGAAACACAGGAGCTTGGGTGGCTTCCAGCTGAGGAGATGAATGGCAATATTTAAGAAAGGCCTGATTCACTCACAGAAGAAAGGGGGAGAAAAATCAGCCATCTGAGACAAAATATTGGATTACCCAGTGCTGGAGGATTATCCAAATCTAGGAAAATGTCACCCCACTGCTCTTTATGTGCTTGAGCCCATCAGATTCCTGGAACTGCCCCTTCCAGCATCACTCCTCGGGAAAAGTGTGTGAGCCTGGAAGTGCTGGAGAAGCTCCTTCTCATTTTCCAGGACAGTTCTCTGCTGTGGAGAGTCCCAGGGCTCACAGCCCCTCGAGAGGGCCATGGGGACCACCAAAAATCCTCCGTGTCACACAGACATGCCAAGTTCCCACAGCACCACCGAGAGCAGGAACCAGAATGGTTTGGGCTGGCAGGCACCTGGAAGCTCATCCTGCTCCTTCCACTAGACCAGGCTGCTCCAAGCCCTGCCCAACACAGTCCTGGACACCTCCAGGGGTGAAGGATCCTCTGGAGGTGTGAGTTTTGCTGAGGAATAACAGCCCTGCCCTAATCTTACCCATGCCCTGAAGAACAGATGAAGCAGAAGGTCTTCCACAGCCAAGGCGAACCTGTCCCTGCTCCAGCTGGAGCACACCCACCACAAAAACACCTTTTTCAGTCCTCCAAACCCCTTTTTGTGCTCTTTCTCCCCCAAACCAGACCCTCTTGGCCCACTCAGCTCAATAAACCACATTTTGTCATGGAAGGAGCAGCTCAGAACAGTTGAAGTGCATCCATCCACTCTTTCAGAATACTCGGGGGGGGTCAGAGGTTGAAAGCCAGTCCTTTGAAGAATCCCACATTGCTCAGCTTTTCAAGGAATCTTAACAGGAATGTTAATTGCACGGAGCAGTGCATGAAACACCCTTCATGTGCCACATACCCGGCAAAACTGCCACAAAAAAGCCTCAAATCCATTTTTCCTGAACGGATTTCCGGCCCAGTCAGTGCTTGAGCACAGAAGTGGCTTTAACAAGGCTGAAGTTGGTGCTTAAATGCTCTGCTGAAGAGGGTTCAGACCAGAAAGGGACTAGAATGAGAAAAACCAGCCCAAAATCCCAGGGGCACGAGGTGACCCCAAGGCCCTGAGCTCTGAAGGAGGAGTCACTGGGAATCACAGAGTATTTGTCTATTCTATGAGCATCTCACAAAGTATTTGTTAGGAAAACAGACCATGTTAATGGACAGTGTTAATATACAGCCCTTCCTGATTGATAAAAGGTACCACTCATCCATCAAAATCCTTGTGGGATACCAGGGGAAGGTGTCATCTTGGAATGAGGGGGGCTCTGAGGTCCCTCCCCACCCAAACCATTCTGGGACTCCACAATTCTTGGTGAGAAGAGGCAAAATTCAACACCAGCCCTCTAAGAACATTGCAGTTGGAGCCCATCCAGCGATTCCCAGCAAAAGACAGCATCCAAAATTTATAAAAGTGAGTTATTTCTAACTTGTTGTTTATGTAAAGAAAAAAATATTGATTATAGAAGAATGTCACACAGTTTGTCCAAAAAGTTCCTGTTTAAATTCCTCTCTGAATCCTGGCCGTGTTTTCCCTTTTCCAAGGAAGAAACCGTGTGTATCCAAGGATGTAATGAATACATCACCCCCTTGGAAAGGCTCGAAGCTTCCTCAAAGGTGCATCAGTAAGAGCAGACAAAACATCCTGCAGTTCTTTTTCCAGAAGATGGCTGGAAATTCCCACTGCAGTAAATCCCAAGTGCCAATGCAGTCATGCTTATCCTCCTTTCCAAGTGAGGCCAACGTGGAAACCTGGAGGACCTTTTGCTGGACAGCCCTTGCTCCATGAGCTTGGAAAGGAATGTGTCCAGGGAATTAATGGAATGATGGCACCATCACAAACAGCTGGAAAATCCCTTGGGAAAATGGAAGGGAAGAGCCCCATATGGTGAAAGGTGTTAAACCAGGTGATTTCACAGGGAAAGCCTTGGAGTGGCTTCCCTGGAGACTGGAGATTCCCACCTTGTCCCAGGCTGGTGGGATGTTGGTTCCCTGTGAACACCAGGAGAACATGGGATCAAGAAACCTTTTTGGGGACTAAAAAGAGGCTCCAAATGAAACCACAGCTCTGAAAGGGGGGAAAAGTGGGAGAAGGTTTTGCTTCAAATTCCCAGGCTCATCAGTTTTCCAACGTGATTCCATCAGTTCTGTTTCTGCTACCCCAGCAAACAGTCAGAGAAATCCATGCAATTGCACCACTCTCAAATTTATAATTAGAAATATTTTAATTGCTGTCTCCCATGCAGAGAAAGATAACTTATCTCTCTTCAAAATAAACAAGTCCAAATGGAAAGAATTCATTCATAATTAAATCATTCTCTCCAGAAAACCTACAAGCAAGATGGATGATAGAGGGGAGAGATAAGAGGATTAGAAGTATAATTTTAAAATTGTCTTAAGGGGGAAAGTTGACACCCACGTGAGTTAAATGATATCAGAGAATTAACTCAGTGCCAGTCAAACAAAAATATCAGCAAAATAAAACTATAAAAGTAACATGAAGAGGCAGCACCTTTCAAAGTGGTGGCGTGTCCCAAAGTGCAGAAAAGCTTAAGAAAGGAGAACCATTTAAAGAAATGTGGAAGGTTTTAAAGTAGAGTTTAGATATTATCCAAATGGGTTCATGGAGAATCTTTTTAAAGCTTTCCACGCTTTGTGGAACAGTGTGTTCAAGTGGGAATTAAAGCAAAATATTCCAGGAGGAAATGAGGAAGACAATGTGGAACAGGCAGGAACTGAGAGAACCAGGGGTGAGGCCCTGGCCCAGGTTGGGCAGAGAAGCTGTGGCTGCCCCTGGATCCCTGGAAGTGTCCCAGGCCAGGCTGGAGCCACCTGGGCTGGTGGGAGGTGTCCTTGCCCGTGGCAGGGGTGGCACTGGACCCAAACCATTCCAGGATTCCATGGTCACCATGCCAGCTCTCCCAGGGCAAGGCCAGGGATGCCCATTTGCTCCCAGCACACATGGAATGGACCATGGAAACCCTGCTCCAGGGAACCCCAGAACTGAGCCCTGGATCCAGTGGGACACAAGGAACAAGAACCCAAGGCTCTCAGCTCACTGACCTCTTTTTTCCAGTTCACTAAAGCACAAGAGACCTGAGATTCAAGAGGCAACTTATCCATGAAAACCCACGAGGACTCTTCTCCTTTTCCTGCTGCCAAAAGCAGACCCTCCCCTATTCCATGAATACAAACACAGGGCCAGCCAGTGTTGTTGTGGGCATTGCCTGGCTCAGGGATGCCACACTCTTCAGGAGAGCTGCAATGTGACTGACCTTTATTAAATGCCATGGCAAAGTGCTCAGGCACTGATGCACTATGAGTAGCTTTAGGATCCCAGTGTTTTGGTGGGAAGGCTTCAGAACCCCGCTGTGTTTTCTTTGGCCACAGCCCCACCAGGAGATGCAGTTTCTCCTGACATTTCAGGCTTGCTTTATGGCTGTTTCCATGGAGGTCAGCGAGGAAATTGCTGTTCCAGGAATGCTTCCATAGCATCCAGGGCGACACAAAAGCCTAACTTATATCCCTGCACTCAGGCCAGTGTGATGGTGTGATGATTAACAAGCTGTGCTTCCAGGAGGGCCCTGAGCTGGGAATGCTGCTGGGAATACCCTTCCCAAGCCCAGCATCTTGCAGGTCACACATTTCCCTGCATGTCCAGTTATCAGATTTTCCTCCCATACATTTCATCAGCCACAATTATTACTTGTGCTGTTTCCCTACCAGCAGCCAGCCAGCAGAGAGATCAATGAACCCCACTCCTTTGTGTTTCATTTTAAAGAAAGTGACTCTGCTTAAAACTTCCCTAAGAGGGGTGATGGTGAATTTATTACCTTCACTTGCTACGAGGAAGCTGTTAAAGGCATCAGGAAGCAGCCAGATAACCAAGGCCATAAAATACTCTGGAAATTAATGAATGAAAGATGGGCTGAAGCCACAAAGTGAGGGTCTGGTGCTGCAGCCTGAACTTGTGCAGAGTTCACACATGCTCACGGGCAGGGCTTTGATTCCTGAGAGTAAAGCCAGTTCAGAGCAGAAACAAACTCCTTCCCAAAGTTCAGGGTTATCCCAAGTCCTGGGGCTTTGTTCTGAGACACAATTCAGAAACCCTGTGAGCTGGGAACTGCTACAGCTGGCTTTTGTCAGGCATTTCCCCAGAAATATCCCTGCTGCTGCTGTCCCCAGGAATTGCTGGCTGGAGAGAGCCTGCTGAGAAGGAATGAGACTCATCCCTGCTTCCAAGAATCCACGATCTGAATGGGTAAAACATGCAAAGGGAAGGGATGGAGCAGTGCTCCAGCAAAATGTTGGACCTAAAAGCACTGGCCACCCATGGGCCCTCCTGAGCTGAGCTCTCCCAGGGTGCAGGAGAGGCTGAGCACCCTCCTGCCTCAAAAAATGAAGGGAGTTGGGAGCATCACCCAAATCCTGCAGAAAGCAGAGAATTCTCACTCGTTTCATAGAGTGAGAGAAGCCCAGAATGGTTTGGCTTGGAAGGGACCTTAAAACTCATCCCATTCCACCTCCTGCCATGGGCAGGAACATCTTCCACAGTCCCAGGTTGCTCCAAGCCCTGTCCAAGCTTTCCAGGGAGCCAGGGGCGGCCACAGCTCCTCTGGGGAAGAGTTCCAATAGATTCCCTGAAACTGAAATCTGTATTTTGCAAGACATCCCCATCAGCACAGCAAGAGCAGCAACAGGGCTCAGACTCACCACCCATTGTCCCTGCACAGCTCCTCTGCCTCCAACTGGGAAGGGACCCACTCCAGAGCCTCCCAGTTTCCCACCAGTGCTACCAGCAGATATGCTCATGGGCCACCCACAGCCCCAAATGGCCACTAAGGCAGTGACTTACATGGAAAAAGCAATGGTACAAAACTATCTGCTGTATTTTTAGCCTCTCTTCATGCACTTCAGCAGCTGGAAACAAGGTGGGAAGCCAGAGTTGTGAGCCAAGATCCAAAGGCATAGGAGCTTTTCCATGGATTTGGAGTGGCTGGGAATGGGGCTGGCTCCAGCCAAGCTGCCTGCCATGCTCAGCTCAGAAATACCCAGTTAAACTCTTCTCTGGGATTGCACTCATTATTTCCTTCACATTTCATACACCAGCTTCAAGGAATTGCACACAACATTCCAGGGAAGGAAGATTTATGGGGGGAGAGAACCTGGAGAACAGTAAATCTTCCCCTCAAATGTGCACAGCAGAGGGGAGAGATGAGAAGAATTATTTTCACACTTTACAGTGCTATAACTTTATTTATAGCATCTACTTCAACTGAGGTTGTCCCACAGAGGGAAAAGGGCACCAACTTGAGGTGGCAGGTCAGGCTTTCAAAGTGCTTTCTGAGGCTTCTCTGAATAAAACTAAATACCAGACTCCAATCTGACCTTCTGTACTCTTCAGGCATAATTACAGAAATAAAAGACTTTTCATTAAATCTTTGGGATGCAAACCTGGGAAAAACTATCATGGCAGAGGGTTGGAATGGGATGAGCCTTAAGGTGCCTCCCAACCCAAACCATTCCATGCTCTGTGAGAGCTCACAAAGTACATTATGGGCTTTCTGCAATTATTCAGATTTGGTTGTTTAATGGCCCCGTTAATGCAAGGCATCCTGAGGAATTCCACCACCACAAGCACTGGTCATTATTCCAAGTGCTTCCCAGATCTGCAGCAATGGCACAGCCAAAGCAGAATCCCACTGTTAACCCATGCCATGTCCAAACCTCCCAGAAAAGTGTGCTCACCACTTTTTTAACAGCCAGGGATCACTAAAATTCCTGAGGTCATTCATTCCCACCCTAAAGATGCTTTCCAGGCTGCACACACCGGTGGTGCAATAGTTCCCATTTAGGAAAAAAACCCTCTCCTTAATTAAGGAGGATGTTTATTTTTCTATCTGAACAAAACTGCTGTGAGACCTGAATGAAGCACTCAAATGTTTTAGTAAAAGTTGTTACAATAAACCACCTTCTCTGGCTCATTCTGACGTGGCAAAAGCCATTCTGACCCTCTAACAATGAGCTTTTTGGCAGCACACGCTCTGGAAATAACTGTCCATTCTGCTGACAACCTTCTTCCTGGATTTTTTTTTGCCTTAAATCCCATGAATGAAGGATTACCAGGATTTATGTAGCTATTTAATACCTTCAGGAAAGAAAAAGCACACAGTACAGGAAGAGAAACAACAGGTAGAGAATGGATCGATCATAATTTAAGTTAAACTCGCCAATAAATCTCTCCTGACATTGACTGATAAATATTGAGACTATTTGAACTTGTTTCCTGCATTGGGCAAACCATCCTGCAGCTGCTTCCTCTGGCTGCTCCAAAATGCTGGATTTTAGGGAGCAAGGCCACACCACAGAGGGAGTCGAGTCCCTGAGAAGGACCACTCAGAGCAATTGATAATAATTCATCCCTTTCTCGCTGAGAACTGGTTTGATTTGGGTTCTGAGGAGTCTGGCTGGTCACGTCAAAACAACCTGCTCTGGATAGTTTTACAAATATATTTATATAATCCTAAAAATTAATTTTCCCAGTATCGAGTCAAGCAGAGCTGCAAAAATTAAGATGTTTCCCTGAGCCTTCAGCAGTGTTACTGCCCCAAGAAGTGTCCCTGTATCACCTGACTTAAATCCCCCTTTAATTCAGATTACTGGGATCCCATAACACACATTCCAAGGGAAGTGGCCACTCTCCCTTCTCCTCCCTGCCCAGCAGGAGCATCAGGACAGGATAATCCACATGGGAGGAGGTGGAGCAGCTCCAATCTCCCTGCATTCTCCTCCAGCAGGAATTAGGAAGCGGGCAGAGCTGGAGGAGCCTCAGGGAACAGTGGGGTCAGTGTGCCCAGCACTGATAACAAGGCTGGGTTTGTCAGGATCTCAGCACAGCAAAGCTGGAAGGAAGGATTTCTGAAGCTCCTTCCACCAGGAGGGGAGAGGGAGGAGCACACACAAAGGCATCTCTTTGGAGATTTAATGAGGAGATGATGAAGGGAAGGGGAAG
>JAWWEE010000004.1:1519381-1539977 GCA_035221455.1 Xenops minutus
CTCCTCCTGTCCCTGTTCCCTGGAGCAGAGCCCGACCCCCCCAGCTCCCCCCTCCTGGCAGGGACTTGCAGAGCCAGCAGGTCCCCCCTGAGCCTCCTTTTCTCCAGGCTCAAGGTCCCCAGGTCACACAGGCACCAGCAACAAAACCTGGGGGAAAGGCAGGTCCAACAAGCAGTGTGACACCTCTGCTGTCACTTGTTCTTAATCCTCCAGTGTGCTCATGAAGCAGCAACCTGGGTGAGTTGTTGAACCTTGGACACTGCACAGAATTCCAAGTCCCTGCTAAAGGCACAGCCGACTTGCTGTGTTTGTGTTACCCCCATCCCACATTATCTCCTCCAGAGGAACTGCTTTTTTAGATGAAAATGAGTCCAAAACCCCATTTCAGTGAGCCACGTTGCTGTGGCAGTGCAGGACAAGAGCAGCTCCCAGGGCTGGGATCCCACCCAGCTCCCAACACAAAGCACCAACCAAGACTTTTCCCTCAGCTCATCCCGGGGAGGGGAATGGGATCCATCCCTGCCTCTGACAAGCCACAGAAATACAACAAATCTAAGAAACTCTATTTTACCCACAAGCAAGACTAAGTCAGTTGTTTTACTACAAAAACCTCCTCCTCCATTTCTTTTTTTTACAAGATAAAACCAGCCAGACTGGTTTAAAAAGCCAGTCTACAAACCTATAGGAATTATTTATAAAATTAATCTAAAATAAACCAACCTTGCTCACAAATCTAAATTGTGAACAATTTTAAGATGGAAATACATTCATTGAAATGGTCCTATTGTGTAAAAATATAGTTTGAATTGCTTATCTTTAAGCACAGGGTTTACACCCCCCCCTCTTTTCCCTTGCACTGTGCTGGGTTTGCCAGGCTCCCTTTTCCCATGTGTCTCCCAGCACCACAAGGAGTAATTTTAAGCAGAGGTAAAGCTGGTCCCTGAGGGCTCTCAGGACTTGTGGGTTAGAAAGGATGGCTCCAGGGACCTTCCCTCTGCAAAGATACAAACAGTGCCCCTGGTTTTCATTTTCCCTGGAAACAGGGCAGGGAGCAGTGGGATGCTGCCCCATCCCTGCCCAGGGAAGGAGCTGCCTGAGCTGTGCTGGGAGCCCAAACTGGGAGAACCATTAGATTTTCCCTCTGGCAGAACTTCTCTCCCACTTGGCAGCTCTGGGTCGGTCCCACCCATTCCATGAGGAAAAACACCTTCCCAAAGTGAAGGAATCCAACTGCTCTTCCCTGGCAAGGCTCAGCTCCAGCTGAGAACTCTCAGTTACTGAGTCACCCCCCGAAATAAAAACTCTCCCTGGTTTTGTTCTGACCTCAGAGATGCAGTGGAGTCAGGTTTTGCCACCTGGGGAGGCTGTGGGAGGGAGGAGCTGGAGGAAAGATAAGGAGTCAACTGGGGAAAAGAAAAGTGCTTTAATTGAAAGGGGAATTTTGGAAATGCTGAGGTATTTATTCCCAGGCAGTGTTACACTCCCCACTCTGCACTGTGGATGGGAACTCCTTCCTCACTCCCACCCAGGTGTGGAATCCCATCCCTGGAGGTGTCCAAGGAAGGACTGGATGTGACACTGGGTGCTCTGGGCTGGGGGACAAGGTGGGATCAAAGGTTGGGCTCAATGATCTTGGAGGGCTTTTCCAACCCCAAAGATTCTGGGATCAGGTTTCCACCAAAGGACAGCCCCACTAAGGACTTGCTCTCTCCACATAATTTAGGTACAGGGGTGACACTGAATTGTGGATCCTCCCTTCTTAGCAGGGATGAGAACCAATTCCTTTGCTGCCTTCTAGACCTTTGCACATGAAACTAAAAATAACACTGCTCTGGTCTTGCAGGTGCTTTTGGCTTCCAGGATCCCCCACCTCTATCCCTGGGCCTGTGTTCCCCTGCAGTAACACTGTCCTTGGACAAGGCTGGACTGGGGAGAAGAAGGGAAGGGGGGAAAAGAAGTAAAGCCATTTTAGTCTCTTACGAGATTTCTGAGATGAAATTTGTGCCAGCTTCAAGCACAGCCCATGTGAATTGTCAGGAAAAGATATATAGATATAAAACAGAATTAGCTTCAAAAATTTACCATGATTTCTGCTCATCCTAGAAATCAAAAAGAGCTGCTGAGAATAGCTGGATCAGTTTGATAAAAAGCTCTACCAAAACTCCCCGTGGTTTCTGTGATTCTTCAAGTGAGCAAAACCCGCAGAGCTCCTTCACAAAACCTCTTTTAAAAGAAGATGGGCACTGCAACAAGGAGTGTGAGCCTGGGGATCAGCTCCAAGAAATGGAGAGGATCCTAGGAATGAAATCTGGATGGAAAGAAACCTATTTGTAATATGTAGGATTCTTTGAAACATAAATCTCAAATAAAGACCACAAGCACTAACCTCAAGGAGATAATGACTGCACGTAAAAGATAAAAAGCACTAAAAGGAAAATCAACAGTAGCCATCTATGAGAGAAAATACCACACCTGACTCTGAATTCTCCACTTCATTATGATTTTAAAAACCCCAAGTCTCTTTGGCTCTGTGAACAGATTTTAACAAAAAGAGCAATGACTGAGAAATAACAGAGTGGGTTTCCATGCCCGTTTGAAAGCAATGAACCTTCTCTTCTGCATGAGATCACCCACGAGTGTTATCTCAAACCAAAAATAAGCAGAACTCTAAAATTTGGTGCTCCTTTGGCACACAGAACCCAAACAGCACAAGCTGCCCCCATACAGGTCCAGGGGTTTTATTCCTGCCTGCAGAGAAAGCTGTTCAGGCTGGGTTTATAAAAACCCAGCAGCTCAGGGGCCACCACATGAATTCCTAAAGCTTTTGTGTTTCCGACTTTGGCTGGTACTGGCATGAGAAATGACTTCTTTTTTTCTCTTTTTCTTTTTTTTTTCAGAGGCAAGAGTTTTAAAAACTTTTTAAGCTTTGCTTAATAGAAAAGCAAAGCTGGGGAGGAAGGAATTTTTTGGGAGTCTAGACAGGACTCCAAACAAACTTCAAAGAGCAGCCCACTCCCAGCACACCCAGCTCATCCAGGGACCAGATGGGCTGCGAGGGGGGAAAGGCTCTCCAAGCCCTCTCAGACATCCTGGCTACTGCTCCGAGGAGGTGAAGCCCCGGGACAGACTAGATAATATCCTGCTACTCCAGACTTACAAAAATAACCTCTGAGACCCAGTCATTCATTCCCAGCTGAAGGCTGCCCAGGCAGCCCGCATTTCTCACCATTCCTCATTCATGTTTTCATGACCCAGAGGCTCCCAAAGGCCTCTCTGGGCTCTGTCAGGCCCTCACCATGTCCCAAGGGAGCTGACAGTGTTCCTCATTCCCAGTTTCCATAGCAGAGGGCTGGGAGCAGCACCCAGCCCAGCCTCTCAGTGACACCCAGCTCCTGCAGCACAGCCTTGGCCATCCAAACAGGCCATGTGAAATGGAGCAGCACCCAGCCCAGCCTCTCAGGGACATCCAGCTCCTGCAGCACAGCCCTGGCCATCCAAACAGGCCATGTGAAATGGAGCAGCACCCAGCCCAGCCTCTCAGGGACACCCAGCCCAGCCTAGCAGGGACACCCAGCCCAGCCTCTCAGGGACACCCAGCTCCTGCAGCACAGCCCTGGCCATCCAAACAGGCCATGTGAAGCAGAGCAGCACCAGCATGGCTTTACAGCCTGGGAGGGGGTGGCTGATTTACAGCCACCCATAAATCTGGGCTGCTGCTGCTGCTGCTGCAAAAGAACCAACCCACAGCTCTTTGCTTTTTTTTTTTTGGTTGTTGTTTTTTAAAGTAAAAACACATGTTGATTGATGGCACTTTTTTTTTCTTTTTTGCAGGTTCATGTTGATCTTAATGAATTGTTTATGTAAAAACAAAAGCTTCATACCATTCTGAATCCTTTTTGAATGGCTTCGGGGAAAGAGTCATTATTGCAGCTGAAATGACCTTTCATTTTAAATTGTTGCTGAATACAATTGAAAACTTAAAACTAAGCAAGATGCTTTGGTTTCCTCTATTAAAGTACTGAGTCAAAGTGAATCTTTTTTTCCAGTGTTTTAAAAATTTTGTTAATATATTTTCTGTTGGTTCCACACGAAAAGCTTTACATCTCCAAAAATCTCCCCAGTGCCAATTCTCAGCTGTGGATTTTGCTCAAAGAAAGAGATGAGTGATCCAAGTTGAGATCCAAACCTCAAACCCCACAAGCGATTTGTTACTGGAGCTGCATCCCACTGCAGCATCCTTTCAATCCTCCCCATGGCTGAGACACTGGGAGGGAACAAATGGGAACGGAGGCAGCAGGATGGAGGCAATGGAGAGAATCAGGGAATCCCAAACTGCTTCGGCTGGGACAGGGGAGGGACAGGTTGGATACCAGGAAAATTCCTTCCTGGAAAAGGCTGTCCAGCCCTGGCACAGCTGCCCAGGGCAGGGGTGGAGTGCCCATCCCTGGAAGTGCACAAAAACATGTGGATGTGGCACTTGAGGATGTGGTTTTATGGTGGTGGTGCTGGTTGATGGTTGGGCTTGATGATCTGAAGGGTCTTTTCCAACCTTAACGATTCTATGCTTGTAATTATTATAATTTTAGTCTCTTTTTATAAGAAAACTGAAAGTAACAGCCAAGCACTTGAGGGTCTGCCCTGCCACGAACACAATTGCAAGTCCCTTGTTAACACACAAACCAGAGAGTGGAAAAACAATACACACAAATTCAGAGAGAACTTTGAATTCTAACAGGACTTATGGTTTATGGATTAGACTCAGTCCAGCTGAATTCACCTGCAAGGGAAGAGAAGGGGGCTATGAGGATACAGAGAGCAGGAGAGCACTCCAGGACTGACCCTGAAGCCAGACTCCAGAGGCTGGAGAGTTCAGCCACCCTCCTGGAGATGCTCAGCAGAGCAGCTCTGCCAGGGGACCCCAACCCTGCAGGGGCACCGTGGGCACTCCCAGCCCCACCCTGCACCCCAGGGAGCAGCAGGAACCCAGGGCAGGGGCTTGGGCACCACAGGAAAGCCTGGTTTAATAGCACAGCACACTGCCTACTGCTTCTGTTGCTTACCATGGCACTAAGTTCTATCTAGTCTATGCAGGGAAATGATAAAAACCAGAGCTGGCAAGCTCTGAGCTCAGGGGGGACTGGCACAAAGGGCAGCTGGAGCCTCGTCCTTGTGATGCCACCTCCCCTTCACACCTGCACAACACCCTATTTACCCACTTCCTAAAGAAACCACAGGGAATTCCAGCCTGTTATCCCTTAAATCAGGGGCTGCACAAATCATGCTCTCCTGCACCACACAGGGCTTTTTGGAAGGAACATCTGATATTTGATGCTATTTTGCAAATGACTCAGACCTGCAAACTCCCCGTTGTTTATTTGCACCCTGCACAATAAAAGCACCTTCTCTTTGGGGAGTCCCAGTAAAAACAAACAGCCTGAGAAAACGTGGCTTTCCCCACTGTCTTGTGCCCTGGGTTCATTATTGTGCCTTCCCCAGCCCTTCTCCAAACAGTCCTGACAGCTTGTTTATGTGGAGCTCTGCAGAGCTCTGCCTGCCCGGGCTGTGCTGGGCACACACTCACAGCAAAGCCTGACCTCCAGAACTAGGAGCACAAATTAAAGCCAGAATCAAAATCACCTCCTTTGGGGACAATACTGGAAAACATCCCCCAGCGACTCCCTGGCAAGTAGGCAGAATTTCTACCTGGAATGTGGCACCTTTTAGTTTGATATTATGGCACTACACACATCAGGCAACACAAAATTGTCCCTTTTGTTTGTGGGATTTTTAAGCAGAACTCACGATTCCTTCTGCTGGAAGTTCCATGAAAGCAGAGATAGAAATGTTCACATATTCGGGGAAGTTATTCCCTGAAGTTCCATGTTTATATGTTCTATATAACAGTCTATATATATTTGTATAACAACATACATATGTTGTTTTCTAGACAGCTAAACCCTGGGGTTTTTTGAAGTTTGATTCTGGGAAACAGTTCAGTCCTGACCAAAAAAAGGCACATTTTTATCCCTGATAGATTAAAAGCACAAGTTGCAGCAGTTTAGTTTGGTTAAGTACTGCTCCATTAACATCCTCATTTTTCCCCAGGAGGGCTGGGAAGATGAAAGCTCTGTTTCCAGACCTTCTCCCAAAGGTAGTCTGCTCAATGCCACGTGGCCATGGGAGCTTTTTAAGGAAATATGGAATTAAGACAACCCCAAACTCGCTTTGGCTGTGTCATCAGTCATCCCCAGGAAGTGGGATCCACTCCCAGCTGCTTCCCAAAGGCCCTGGCAGCAGCTGGGAGGTGTTTCCAGCAGTTATCCCTGCAGGATAGCTCACCTGGACACTCCCCATGGCAGTAAAACACAGGTGTGACATGGGGTGAAATGCTCACCCTGCTGCAATTCCTCACCAAGGTTTTTGTCTACAGTCATAGCGTGGAAACATGGTTAGTAAAAGCAGTAAGTAAAAATACAGGTTTTTAAAGACAATTGGGGGCTTTTTAAGAACTATATGTAAAATGGAGCCTCTTAAATGAGCTCATCATTTACAGCTCAATACCATGACAACCAGGACATTGAAACTCTGGCTGAATCCACATTAACCACGGTGCCAGAGCATTACTGCAGCACTCCAAGGAATCAAAGCAGCCAGAGAATTCCCCCTCAGAGCTAAAACAGTCTTGAATTCCCTTCCTGCCTGAGACCCAACACTGAGGAGCCCAAAGGACAGCAAACCTGTCACTGCCCATGAGGATGCCACAGAGCAATGCCCTGAAAACAATGGAATTGCAGAGGTGATGCTGGAACTGGAACTGATTTTGTAGTTCTGTCATCAAACAGGGCAACTGTGAAGAAATCCAAGTCCCTTTTGATGGTTTTGTTGAGCTCAAACAAGTCAACCTTTACTATATCATTTTAAAGCATGATTTAAGCAAATTAAACTCTGCTCCTGGAGAGGAATGTGAGCAAAGACACCAACAGAAGAGTTCTCTGCTTTGTTAGAGCAGGATCAGCCCTGGTCCCATTTGGACCTGGCCTAAAAGGCTGCTCTGCCACGAGGAGCTCGGCGGTGCTTCCAAGCTTTGCCATATCTCCTGCACAGGAAATTGGGATAAGGACACAAAGGGTGAGGGGCAGCTGAGCAGGGGAGAGGGAAGAGAGGAGACAGGGATAATGCCTGTGCCTGGGCTGCTCCCTCCCAGCTGGAGACAGATGGGGTCAGGAATGGCCATGGCTCCTGAGGATGCTCCTCAGGGACAGCAGGAACAGCAACTCCTCAGCCCTGATCTTGGACATTCCACCTGGCCCAGCTGGATGAGGAGAGATCTCCTCACAGGTTGGGTTAACCCTTGGACATTAAAAATTCTACATTTGGGGACTTTTCTGAAGGCAGTTTGCACCCTCAGGTTCCACTTCCAAGGAGTATTCAGGGAGCTCCCCAGAGTCACAAATCCTGACTCAGTGCTTGCTGAGAAGCAGGAATGCCACGTGGCTCCCCAAAAACACACCAGCATCTATCTTAGCCTCATATTGTTTTCCCTGCCCAAATCATCCCAAAGGATCCTGAAGGCATCACTCCAGTGCCTGGGAAACCCCAAACCTGCTGGACACAAACCCATCACAGGCTGGCTCTGGGACCCCCACTGGGTAACCCCAGCCAGCATATCCCAGTTCCAGCTTGCTTTCTGCAGCTCATGAGCAATAAATCTGCAAGGCCAGGATTAAAACTTCATCTGAAAGCAGGCCCTTGCTGGGAAATCTTCCAGGGTGCATTTGGGATGCAAGAGGGACCCTCACCAGCAGGACAACAACAATTTATATTCATCACCCCGTACATGTCAAAAATTGTCCCAATCCTGCATATTTTTTCCATCTTCTTCTGGAATTTTCTTTTCACAAGGTGCCAAACACAGCAATATGTGCTCTGTTCCAACATAATTGCCATCTATCAAGCCAAAGAACCCAACTGTACTATGTTTTTTGGCTGAAGTGCGCCGAGTTTAATTGCTGAAATACCCTTAAAATTTGATAAAAAGGAAAAATAACATTCTGTATTGCTAGAGGAATTCCAAAGCACTAAAAAAAGGGCTGTAAAATAACATGAGAGGCTCAATTTCAGAAGTGTCTTTCAAAAAACGTAACCCCAGACGTCAGCTCTGGTGAGCCCTGTCATTAATCAGCTCATGCCACTGCTTTACATCAGCTGTAGGATCTACTACTCGGAGTAGGTACACAGAGGGCACTTCTTCAGGGACAGGGAAGTCACTGAGCAGAGAAAAGCCTGTATTTTCCTAGGGGCTCTGCACAGCAACTCCAGTGCTGCAGCTGGCAGGGTATGAAGGAACCAGCAGGGCAGTTGTGGTAAAGCAAAGCTGGTCAGCATCTGGCCCAGGAAATGCCACATGCCAGGCACTTTCACCTGCCTTCTCCTTGGACTGGCTGAAACGTGGCCAAACCCACCCCCAAGGGGCACTGATTCACAGTTCTGAAGTGCACCAAGTAAAGAAATCAATCCCAAGCTCCATCTGGAATAAAGAGCAACCAACGAGCTAAAACTATTCGAGAGGTGCTTGCATCAAGCTTTCAAAGTCTTAGCTGGTGGTAGAAAAGCACAGCCAGTGCACTCAGAATGGGCAGTGCCACACATGGAGCTCCAGGGTTAAGGGTACAAGGAGCATGTTTCCATCACAGCTCTCCCAGCAAACTCAGGGCAGTGATTACCAACTTGCAGCTCCACAGGACTTGTTGCTTCCCAAGGGAACCCCAAGTGAGCTCGTTCCAAGTGCAGCATCCTAATTAATTCTCTCCAAAAACGTATTAGGAAGGAACAAGAAAGAAGCTGTCAGTGATGAGGTGTAAAAGTGGAGTTAAAAACCTCCAGGAAACAAATCTGAATAAAGTTGTTGGGCAAGAACGAGATGATGTTAAAACCCTTCCTGCCGTGTCAGAAGCAGCAGAGCTTTATAAATAATATTCTCCTTTTTTTGTACAACATTTTTGTCCAAACTCTGGCGAAATCAGCCTCCTGACCCTGAGGATCCTTAGGAAGTGGCAGCACAGCAGTGTGTGCAGCAGCCCTTGGAACAATCCAGCTGTCTGGACAAGTCACACACAGACCTGGCACTGCTGGAGAAAGTTGTGCCAACAGGGCACCTTGGCCAGGATTAATGTACCCACAGAAGTGGGGCAGAGCAGGAGCCATTGGTCAGGGGGAGAGAAGCAGCTCAGTCACTTCATTTTGCAGCTAAATCCAATGAAGAAATTTTAAATGTTCTACTTCTGTACAAATTGAGAAATGGACAATGCCATTTTTCAAATTTTAATTCACAGTCTTGCTTTTTTTTTTACCTTTAATATGACACCACTTATTAAAGCTAAATATTCTAGTGTAGTGAAATAAGGGTTGAGTAAGGAAAGAGAGAGAAAGCAACTCGATCACTGGGACTGAAGAGAACTCTGTTGGCAACACTCTTGGCATCAACAACACACTTGACATTGGCATCCCAGCCATATTTCCCATGGTGAATGTTTTGATGCAGAAGAATCTGGGAGACTTGTGGAACTCTGCAGTTGCCCTTCCTGCACTCCAAGTGTAAGGCAAAGCCAAACCAACCAGGTGCCACAGAACGTGCCACGTTCCTGGGAGCTCCAGTACAGACTAACACACTCTGACAGACAAACTTCCAGAAACCAAACCAAAACAATTGCATTTTTCCCATGCAATCACCTTGCACGTGGGTAATATTCACCTTGAAACCCAAATGAACCTGGAAAACCATGTCAGTGAAAGCGTATTAAGGCTCATTTGCACAAACATGCTAAATTCAGCAGTTAAATTCATGTCTCACATTCCTCCGTGCTGCTCTCCAACGTGGTGACAGACATGGAGGAGTGAAATCACAGCACTATCTCCTGGAAATTGCCAAAAAAGTGATTTCTCACCATCTGGGACCTGTAACAGCCCTGAAGTGTTTCAGCCTCTTCCCCTGGACTGCTTTTGCCCTTCCCCCGTGTGACACAGGCACTCACCTAAAACTCCCCAGCTCAGCAGTTTCCTGGGGATCCTGATCCAGAGGGGTTTTATCTCTCCTCTGACACGAGATTAAGAGTTATGTTAATAACACCACATATCAAGATGATATCAAAAGCCAGACGTATCCTTCAGCTTGTTTAATGTTAGTTCTGGCGAAGCCTTAAAAGCACAAATCACGTCTGGAAACTTTATCTGAAAGTTCCTGCCCCAGTGGCACAATCCTGTGCTCCATCACTAAAAGCCTGAGCTCAGCATTCTAAAGACCATCTTCATATTTCACCACTTTCTACAGCTCCTTCTCCTCTACACCCCACTTGGATGTTTTAACCTCTCCCCAGAACTAAATTATCCCCCCTGACTGGAGGAACCCACAACGTGAGTCAGGTCATGCCTGACTCTTGTCCTTCAGGCTGGCACAAATTTTCCCCAGCAGTATTTCCTGCCTGAGATAATGTGGATAAAACCTGGTTTCACAGCCCAGTTGTCCCTTGAGCAGGAAGGCTGTAGGACTGAGTGTGTTCCCACAGACCCACAGCACAGTTGGGGTGTGTTCCCAAAAAAACTGAGTGTTCTCCAGTGAGAGAAGCACCTGGTGATCCCACGATTTACTGCAAACCCACAAAATCAATCACTTCCAGCCTTACTTTATCTAAAGCTGTGTTTAAGGAATCTGCTATTTATCATGCTCCCATCTCCCTGTTACCAGTTTCATCCCAAGAGACTTCACTGAAGTGTATTTCTCCATAGAAATAGCAATATCCCCCCCAAAAGGGCTATAGGATAGGGCAGCAAGGAAAATGATGTCTCCAGCAACATTCCCTGGCACGTTAAATTCCTGAGGTCAGCAGTATTACCATTACACAGAAATAAACTCACATCCTTAAGCGATCTGTTGGACTGGAGTGCTTGGACACCTCTCCTCTTGGAAGCTGGACAATCATTACAAGCTGGGCCTGGAGATGACCCAGTGAGTTCTGTGTCATATATTCCTCCCAAGTTAAATGTCTGCATCTTTGTAGCTGTGAAAATGAGAGAAGTGCCATTTTTGGACTTAACGCTCCGATTCTCCCCTTCCCCTTCCGTGGGCCCTGTAGCCCAGAGCTCACTCCATGCAAAGCCCCAAGCTCTCCCTGCCCTCCAACACACACACTCAGACATTCCCTAATTGGGAAGGACAAATCCTCCAGTGATTGGGAGCAGGAGGAAAGCGAGGCGTCGGTTGAGGTTTTCTCCCTGTATGTGCTCAGTTAGTCATCTTTTCCTGCTCCTTATTTTTCATGGCAAGCCCTGCCTTTTCACCTGGGGTCCATCAAAGACAGGCTCAGTGCTGTGTGTACAAAGCGAAGGAGAAGATGATGAGGTTATTCTGCCTCCTGCACTCACTCCAGAGCTCCTGGGGTGGTCTGGGCAGGTCGAAAAAAATCCCTTAAAGGAGCAACAGCACCACCAGAACTCGCCTGAACTGACTCCTCCTGGCAGGGTCTGATCCCAAAGCCAGAGCAGGGATGGGAAGGGATGAATTCCTCCCAGGTCAAGCCTGAAGGAAGCCTGTCCTGGAGCTTTCCCATGCTGTGCTTTTCCTCCGGGCAAACACAAGACCTCAGTCTCCACGCTTGTCAATCTGGCACCTTTAACGAGCAAGAAGTTCGTTTTATTAAAGGAGGAAAAACGTAGATTTCCATGACTCCTTATAAAAGAGCAGGAAAGTGTCAGAGCTGGAGGTAAAAGCCATATTTCAGCCCAGCTGCAGCCCAAAGTGCCTCTCCCCCTGCACCTGCACGGGGATGAACATGTGCCGGGCGGCTCTGTACGGGCTCAGTGTTCAACATTTGAACTGGACCTGCTCCAGCCTCTGAGTAAATATCTCTTTGGGGGGAGAGGGAATTACATTCCTCAGGCAGAATACAGTTTTTCTTCTCCTCAGCTTTGAAAGAAACGTGTGCTTGTGGAACATCAGGCACTGAAATCCTTTCTATCTTCAGCCTTCGGCACCGCATCCGTGACCCCCGAGCTGGCCACGTGTCCAAGGGAGAGGAGAAGCTGCACTCACAAGGGTGTTCCTGGGTTTTTCTTCCTAAATCACTTCTATTTCCAAAGGGGGCACTTCTGGGGCACTACAAGAGGCACCTACAGAGGGACAGGAAAGCCCATTTGGGATCCAGGCGGCAACACCCACATGGGGTGGTAAAACATGAACCATTTATGAGCAATCCTCCTGCTCGATGGTGAGAGAGCACCACAATTAGCAGACTAATGATAAAAAGAGCTTTTTGTTCTACACAAATCTTTAAGAAAATGGGTGTGCTCACAATTCCTTAAGGAAGATTACACAGCTACATAACAGGCTGCCCAGAGAAGCTGTGGATTCCCCATCCCTGGAAGTGTCCAAGGGCAGGTTGGATGGGGCTTGGAGCAACCTGGGCTGGTGGAAGGTGTCCCTGCCCATGGCACTGGATGAGCTTAAGGTCCCTTCCATGTTGGCATCACTGCTCAGTGCAGTGAAAGCACAGCTCCCAGAGATGCTGGGCAAAGGAAGCTGCCTGGCTGAGCTTCCCAGGAAAAGCAGGGAGATTCTCCCTGGATGTTCCCACTGGTTGTGCCACACAAACTTCCAGAGGTTTGGAAACACCCAAAGCTGGTCACTCTGCTCACCCACAAACTGTTTGTTCATGTGCAAGTGGTGGCAGGATTGGGTTTGGGGATAGTAAGAGCAACTTTAAGTTCTAAAAAAGCCTCTTTACCATCCCCCTTGAGGTCTGTGGTACAAACAGCCCAGGACATGACCATGTCTGAGAACAGAGGGAGCTGTGGAAAAGCACAATGAAGGGAGCTGAACAGAAAAGAAGAAAGGAACAGATGTCAGATTATACTTAAACAAAGTTACCGCCTTATTTTCCCACTGATCTGAGTATCTAAAATACACATTTTTGCCAAGGCAAACGGGTGATTAAAATATATTAAAAATCCCAGTAAGCAAAGGGCTACACTTGTATTTGCCTGACATTTGTCAGCCATTCCAGCACACGCAGAGCACAGCAATAATAATATTAATTGGACAAAGGCTGCCTGTTTAATTGCAATTAACTGTGGCCTCACGGAAGGGAAGATGTGCTCTGGAGTGCACACAGGCCTCATTTATCCTGCAAGGACAGCGAGATGAACCTGGCATGAAATATTAAGATCACAATTGCTGTTGGCAGAGCATCTGAGAGGAGCTGCTGGCTGGGATGAGCAGGGATTGCACCAAGGAGCCAAGGGGGAAACAGAGCCGGCAACGAGCCCCACAAATGTCCCTTTCCACTGAGGAACACCAGGAATGGTGGGCTGCTGGCACAGGGGTGGGCAGGATGGCTGCAGTGCCAGGAGGGGCAGGATAACCTCTGGAGGTGGAGGTGGTTGGGCACAGCCTCCTTTATTGCCCAGGAACTGAACGGGTGCCATCGTCAAGCTAATTACAGGTCTTGCCCAAACTGCTCCTGCTGGAAAGCCATCCCAGTGCCTCTCAGCTCTTCCACTTGGGAAACATGAACTAAAACCTGCTGATGGCCAGTTCAGACAAACTCCATTTGGCATCAGCATTAACCCGTGCCACTGCTGCATTCCCTGCCTCCCTGGCATTTAGGAGGAGAACTGCTGGATCCCTCCAGAGCAGTAATGTTCCCTTGGCTTGACTGAACAAGCCGTGGCTGCAGCCTCACCAAGGAGCCTGTCCTGACCTGGGGTGGGCTGAAGAGCTACAAACCATGGATGTGCAGAGGATTCCAGGGGTCTCTCCACAACCTCTTACACTGGCATTTCCCTCACTCCACTATTGATAGCAGTTCCTCTGATACACCCCAGGACATCACGTGCCTGTTCATCTGACCAGCCCAGTTGGTTTGTTGCTACACTTCCATTTCCCTTCCTTTCTCCACGTTCTTCGGTGTGTTCCAAAAAGGAAAAAAACACAGAGGACAGAATCTTACCTCAGAAAAACCCAGCACAAAATTCCCACCTACCTGGAACAACAAACAGGCAAGGGAAAAAGCACCTGTGAGAGATAAAAACCTTCTCTCAAAGGGCTGGACTAAGAATTTCCATCCAGAAACACCAACTCACATGGTAGGCATGGGATTTAGAGCTTGGTTATGAGGAAAGGAAAAGCAGGATGGTTACTAGAAGAGCATGAAAGGAAGAAAGGGATCACGTTGACCAAGAAGAATGTGTGAAGGTCCAACCAACACATTTTAAAGGGCTAAATCCCATTACAGGCCACATAAGTCAATCTGATGACACGACCAGGGCCTGAGTTTCTGTTCCTGGTATGCTGCAGTAACATTAATTTGTCTGAAAAGTCTCCTGACTTCTGTGGGAACCAGGCTTTCCTCATGCTGTAGGTGACAACTTATACTGCAGCACATGAAAGATGTATTGATCACCCTCCTGGAATGGAAATGGAAATGTAGTTTTTTGGTATGGAAAACTAACCACAAATGCTGAATAACAACCAGCAACAAGGGCACAAAGGAGGAAAATAATGCAGGTCATTTAACTGCTACCAAAGCAAGGCTTTAATCAACAAAACTAATCTGTTTGAAAAGGAAAAAAATCCCTGGATTTTAGAAATGCTGACCAGAAATTCTTCCAGAGAGCCAGTTTCCACTGGGGAATGCCAAAGCTGCACAGCCACAGCATCACCTGGAGATGGTTCTGTGCTGCTGCAGACCCTCCCTGCTGACACCACCACCCCCAGCCCTGGGAGGGTGATGGGGATTTGCCCTTCCATTCCAGCCCCTTCGCAAAGTGCCTTCCAGTTCCCACAGCTCCCAGTGCAGCTCCCAGGGATTTTGGGAAGCAGGATGCCCTGGCTCCCCACCAGGAGCTGACGTGGAGCCAGAGCCTGCAACCAAAGCTGAGCCAGACACTTTGGAGCCGTGGCTCCTCAGACTTCCAGCTTCCTGGCTTGCCTTCAGCCCACCTGGCAGATTAAAGGGCAGCCCAGAGCTTGGAAACATCATTCCCAGCACTGTGTGTCGTAAGGAGCCCATGTCTCCACACACCCCCCAGGCAGCTTGTCCCGAGTCAGGGCCCTGCTTCCCTTTTTGGGGAATTTCACAGCTTTGGCTTTCCTGCCACCCTGAACAATCCCACAGCTCTTAAACTCCCTCACTGGTCATCATCCTTCTCTACACCAGCCCAGCCTGAATCCTTTACAAACACAAACAAGTGGATCCAGGGGGCAGAGCAGGAGCCAGCAGGTCCCACCTCTGTGGATCACAGAGGTTGGATTTCCTGAAGCTGCTTCCAGGATGTGGATACAGCACTGCCTGTGCTGCCTCCCTTGTGCTCACCTGCAGAACTCCTCACCTGGGCCAGGAGGTGCTGGGACACTCCAGCCCTGGGAGCAACAATTCCCATTAAAGTCCTCACGAGTGGGAAAAGAGCCAGGAGAGAAAGTAGCACGTGTAATTTTACAGCTTTCTAACCTGGCTTTATACAAAACAAAGAATTAAATTAAGAATAGTGGTGCTTGTCCTTTGAAACGAAACAGAACCTCCAAACAAGGTCCTGAATCAGGTCAACAGGTGCTTTAAAACTTCATCACACAGAACTTCCTGAGCTTTCAGACCAACCCCGAGGGCCCTCCAGGACAGATGCTCTGTTAAAAGATTTCACCCCAATTTGTGTTAAATCTTCATCCAGAGCCCTGTGAGCAGCCCCTGAAGCCACTGGATGCACGTGGGCTCTGCTAAGGTTCCCTCAAAAACAACAGGACCCATCAAGTGTCCCTTGGAATACCAAAAGGAAAACACAGGTGTCCCCCTAACCTGCAGGAAGAGGAAATACCACACTGATAAAAACTCGAGCCACGTGCCCAGGACAGACCTGAACCTCCTTCCCAGTTCTCCCAGTCCAGTGAATGGGAAGATGCCATTTGTAGCTCATCCCAGGATTTGCACGTGTAATGGGATAACCTCCAGGAGGGTCACAAACACCACAACTCTGCTTTTTATGGCAGAAAAGAACACCTGAATTATTACAGCATTAAAAAATCACCCCCCCCAGATTCCCAAGACACCGTTTCTCATTCCTAGCAATGCTCTTGGAGCAGGAGGGGAAGAGGGTCATGCTCTGTCCTCCCTGTCCTCTCCAGGCATTCCCAGCCCGTGGATCCCAAATCCAGGGGGGAGTGCAGAGAAAGTGTTAAATCCTGGATTCTCTCACTGCTGAAATCTCCATGAAACCACAGCAGCTCTTTGGGCCTTCTCCCAAAATCAGGCCCACCAGTGCTGGCTTTCTTTAGGAGCCAAACAGCATTCTTGGAGAGCACTGCAGTATCTCCAGAGGTGTAAATCACCACCCTCTATCTTGTGAGAAACATTGGGAAGGGGGCAAATGCTTCCAGAGCCATAAACTCCAGATTCCATCCGTGTTCCAAAGCTGCAGTGAGCACACATTCCTGACTCGAACTGCTTTCAATTTGCAGTCCCTTGAAAGCACAAAAGTCTAAATACGGAACCAACTTAAAGAACAACAACAAACCATTGAAAAAAGGTTGTGCATTTGCAGCTTTTCAAAATAAACTGGAAGGAGGGATCCCTCAAACGCCTTGGGGGGGTGTCCAGTGCAAAGGCAGCCAGAGCTTCACAGGAAATGCAGCACAATCAGCTCTCCACCACGGATTATTTGTGGTCACAGGCCTGATGGAGCACTGGAAACTACAGCAACAACTCGCCCTGCCTGCTGCAAGGGGCTCAGAATCCTGGGACACGGATTGCCAGCAGGATGGAGAGCACATGGGAGCTGGGGTGGAAGGAAAAGTCCCCACGTCCTTTGGGGAGGTGAAGCCAGAGCTGGGAGCAGAGGGTGGGCAGGCACAGCCCCACAGGTAATTCTCAGCCCCACCAGCTGCTCTGGGACTGGCAGGGGGCCCTGAATTCAGGATATTGCCAGTTATCTCCAACCACAATCCTGGGGATCAGATGGGGCGACTGCTCCAGCACATTCCCTAAGGAAATGATGGTGCCAAGCACGGCAAGAGCAGAGCTTTCACATGCACTGTAAATGTGCAAACTCCAGCTCCAAGTGTGCACACCAGGAGGATAAAAACTGGTGCAAATGTCTGATCAGAGCATCAATCCTTGAGGAAACTCCTCAGGGAACAAGGGCTGCTGTGGAATTGTGGAAGTGCAATTTGAAATCATGACTGGGCAGGAAACGCTTTTCTTCCCCAGCATAACCTGCAATAATGGGAATCCTTCCAAAGAGTTCTCAGCCTTTCATTAGAATTTCAAATCAAAAGTGGGAAATTTTTAAGGAAAAATGGAAAAAAAAACAACCCTCTGAAATGTTTAATTCCTAGAAAACTTTGCTTTTAATAAAAAAAGTGGACTTTTCCCCTGGATGCAACGTTCCAGCCAAGTTTCTCCATAAGGCATGGGGAATTTACAGTATTTTACCAGCACAGCTGCTGCTCTGCATTCACAGAGAGCACCTTTTGTCAGGGCAGGGCAAGAGCTGAATAAAGAGCACGAGAATAAGTGTCATTTAATCACTGGGGAGCAGCCTCCTTCCTCCCTAATCCATTGTCAGGGGAAAAGCTGTATTATTGGAAGCCGATTAGGGACAATATGGACTGGCACTGGAACATGGGACACATCCAGAAGGTTTGGTTCGGGGCACTAAGGGGTCAGGAAATATTATTAACCTCAAGCATTATCACTTAGCAAATTGATTTTAACCCCTCCAAGTCCATGAGACAGAAAGTATTGGAGCTCTGAGCATCGTGATCCAAAGCCAAAGCTGGATCTCCCTTCTCCCCATCCCTGGAAGTGGCCAAGGCCAGCTTGCAGCATCCCAGTCTAGTGGAAGGTTTTAAGGTCCCTTTAAAGCTCTGAGGACCCTCCCAAGTCAAACCATCCATGACTCAGCCCAAGCTGCTCTGTGATTCCATATTTCCTCATCAGAAACCTTTAAAGACACTGACTGTATCGGATATGCAAATCACAGGCCTTTAATGAACTTTCCAAACATTACTCATTGGTTGACCTTGTTTTCAGTACAGGAAAAAAATATGGAACCCTAAAGAAGCTGCCAGGGTTAATAATGCCCTGCCACCATGCATTGCATACATATTACACACATATATATGAAATACTATATGTTATATTAGGTTTAATGACCTCCCACTGGCCAGCAAACTTCAAGAGGCACAGAACAAGGAGAAAAATTTCTAAGCAGGCTTTAAAATCCTGAGCTTCCTAACAAGTTGGAACAAGGATAAAACATGCCATGACCTTACCTGGTGCTTTTTGGCCTACACAAGAACTCAAACTTCTCCTAAAAACACTGGATGATGAGGCAGTAAATTCTGCCAAGAGAGCCTCTATTAAACCCTGACTGCTGTCCTTGGAAGCAAAATTAAGTCATTTCAAATCACGACCTCTGGAATGATGAAAAGACGGTGCTTGGATGGAATTAGTGTGGGGAAAAAAAGAAAAAAAGCCAAATATTTTTCCCAGCAGGAAAAAAACCAGGATCACAGGTGTTGCTGCAACAACAGCACCTGGGGCTGGGAGGGTTTGGGGTCACAGAAGGTGGCAGAGGGCAGAGCAGGTCAGTGCCTTGATGGGAGACCTGCAGGAGAAGGGAAAATGCCACAAGGAATGCGAGGGTGAGTCCCTGAAGGTGATTCCCTGACTCGAGGAGGCCATGGAAAAAGCATGTGGCTGTGGTTTTCCATGTGCTGCTTCCCAGGGGAGGCAGGGCTTAACCACTTGTGGTTCTTCCCGAAGCAAAGAGGGGGTTGTGAACTCCAGTGAAACGGAGCGTTGCGCTCGGGAAACAAAAAATAACAAAGCAGAACAAACCCAAACACACAAACCCCACGAAAAGCAGCAGAAAGGAGGAAAGGGACACTCAGGGAAGGAAAGATCCCTGGCAGTCACTGCTCCTGCTGATCCTCCTGATGCAGCAGCTCCCCAAAACCTGAGCAATGCACCTGCAGCTCAGCCCTCTGACCTGCACCCCAAGCACGACCAGGGGCTCCCACCAAAGGCTCTGTCATCAGCCTTCCTCCCAGCTAAGGAAGTTCCCAGGATGTTTTCCATCTCCACCCTCCAACCAACACGAGGAGAGGTTATCTCAAGGCAGAAATAAAATCCCCTTACACGACTGCAACCTTCAGATTCTCTTTTGGGTGGTTTTCCCTCCCTCCTCCACATTTTTCTGTATTATACCCCACTTCGTGTGGTTGAGTCATGGGATGAGTCTCCCAAACCTATGGATTAGCAGAGGGATGAAAGGCAATGGCATACAGGAATAAAGAGCTGGCTTTTCCCTTTGAAGTGAGTGACTAAAGGCTGCCAGCTTGGAAAGAGGGGAAAATACCTTGCCTTGTGTGCCAGCACAGCTCCTGTGGATCCCTTCCCACAGGGAATTCTGCAGGCAGAGTTACTTATATATATATATTTGCACATTATATGGTGCTTGTATAAATGGACATCCAACCCACACCTGCCCTTCCCACACACCCCAGCCATTCCCTGAACACCCCAAAAAGAGATGATATCACTATTAACATTCACAGGAATAAACAGAATTTAAGGGACTTAAATAAAAACAAAGTTTCAATAGAGTTAAAGGAAGTTCCCCTGAAACAGGACACAAAGGCCATGGCAGCTTGGTAGGCATTAGTAAGACTTTCCACACTTCCCAAGCACTAGTTGAAGCTTTTTACCTGTACCAGCTGCTTTATTTTATTTTGCAATAGGACATTTCCCACCCAAGTCCTGAAGGAGAAGCACAAAAATGGTGCTTCCATGAATGCACCACCACAAACAGGCACATTTATAGAAGTTGGAAGACTTCTTTTCATAGTTTTTGCCCTGTGTGCAGACAGATTTTCACTGCACATTCTCCAATATTCCAGAACCTGGCCCTGCATGTGACCAGGATTCCAGGTGGGAATCAAGGGCTGACAGTGGCAGTGGGAAGTGGAGCTTGCTGGGTTTCTTTGGTTTCCAGCCCCATGCACTCTTCCTAAATTGTCTCCAAGCCAGTTTAATGTGAACAAGTGACAGACACACATAGGACCTGCCCTCTCCGTGCTCCAGCTGCTCCTCCAAGATCCCAGCCCCACACCTGAGGTGCTGGAACAGGAGCAATCCCACAGCCTGGGCAGGCTTTTCCCCCTCCATTCACCCTTCACATTCCTTCTTGTCACTACCCAAATCTATTTCCTGTGAGACCCAAGAGAAGAGAAAAGGCATAGCATGGAAATCACTTGATGGATTGTATGTTACTGATCAAAGCCCACTAAAACTCAGCCTGAGTGGCCCATGTTGACCCACCAGGCTTTGGGTCAAGCTTGGTTTTTAAGCACTTACTTAATATCAGTGCTGGCATTTGGATGTTTTCAGGATGAAAATAGCAAATGGTGGAATCTCTAGCTCAGGCTGGGAGAGCTGGGGGGGCTCACCTGGAGAAGAGAAGGCTCCAGGGGCACCTGAGAGCCCCTTCCAGAGCCTAAAGGGGCTCCAGGAGAGCTGGAGAGGGACTGGGGACAAGGCATGGAGGGACA
>JAWWEE010000004.1:1540077-1560307 GCA_035221455.1 Xenops minutus
GCAGGGGCTGCCCAGGGAGGGTTGGAGTGCCCAGCCCTGGAGGTGCCCAAGGCAGGACTGGCCGTGGCACTCAGGGATAAGGTGGGCATCGGGCACAGGGGGGGCTCCCTGGGCTGGCAGGGCTTTTCCAACCTCAGGGATTTGGGGATTCTGTGATTATGAAAAGATGTTCACTGGATTTCACCAGAATAATAAAAAAAAATGTTAGTAAGGACACTTATTTCAAATGCTGACATAGAGAGGCCAGACCTTTGGCCAGCTGTAAATACGAGGATACTGGGAATAGCTCAGAAATCTGACTGCAAAGCAAAGGGTATCAAAAGTATAATATTAAAATAAAGGGAAGCCTTCCTGAGATACAGAAGCCATACGGATTCAGGGATCCAGAACTGGAAAAAACCACCACTCAGCCACCTCTCTAAAATAACAGGGAAAGCATTCATTAGCTGGACTTACTCTTACCCTGATGAGTTCATTAATTATGCCGCTTTCTCCGTTCGCACAGGAAACTGTTTATAATTCTGCTGGACGTGCTCAGGCTTCCCTTTCACTAGAGCTGGAAATGAAAGAAACTTCCAGATAATGAAAGCCAAACATCTGGCACATTCAGCAAACACTTGCATCCTAATGATGGTGGGAGAAGTAATCTCTCTCATCAGCCCATTTCATAACAACCATGTAGGTTGTGTGGTGAGAAGGGAAGGACACAAATGTTCCTTCACCCCCATCACACACTCCCAGGGGCCTCTAAAGACCAGACCAGCACTGCTACTGCTTACTGGGTATGTGCACACAAGGCTGCTGAAGTTAAGGCACATTTTCCAGGAGTTATATGTTATATATATATATGTCCTGAGGGCACACTGAGGACAATCTGCAACAAAAACTACAAACCTTGCACCCACACAGAGTGGTTCAGGTGCCAGAGGAACAGAAGTTGATGCTCTGAGGGCTGGAGCTATGAATAGAGATTGAGCTGGGGTTGTTCAGCCTGGAGAAGAGAAGGCTCCAGGGAGACCTGAGAGCCCCTTGCAGTGCCTAAAGGGGCTCGAGGAGAGCTGGAGAGGGACTGGGGACAAGGCATGGAGGGACAGAACACAGGGAATGGCTTCCCAGTGCCAGAGGGCAGGGATGGATGGGATATTGGGAAGGAATTGGTGGCTGGGAGGGTGGGCAGGCCCTGGCACAGGTTGGGCAGAGAAGCTGTGGCTGCCCCTGGATCCCTGGGAGTGTCCGAGACCAGGCTGGAGCACCCTGGGCTGGTGGAAGGTGTCCCTGCCCATGGCAGGGGTGGCACTGGATGGTCCTCAAGGTCCCTCCCAACCCAATCCCTCCCAATTGTGGGATTCTGTGACTCCATTCACACTGTGGATTTGAAATCTGTACCTGCTCAAAGCTGGGAGCAGGAACAGGAGGGAGAACAGGGATTTATTTCCAAATGGAAAAAGCATGAAGCAATGCTGGAATACACAGCCAGGAAAAGTGGGATCTGGAAGCTGGCTCAGCACTGGATTAATACCAGCAGGTCCCAGTGCTCCCCCTGAACACCATTTGCTGTGCTTGAGCCGGGGTTTAAAGCCAGGCCTGACTTACCCAGGCCCAGGCAGGTGCTTTTCATTTCTGCACACCTGGTTACACAGCCCAGCTTTGTCTTTGGGCAGCCAGGGAGATCTTCACAGCACATTTCACTCCCAGTCCTAAGCCAGAGACCCAGTAATGAATTATTAACTTGTTAGGAAAGTAAACCCACCTTTCTCTTCAGCAGGAGGGTGCTTTTTGTGACTATTTTTTTGTTATTTCCACAAGGGATGGAAATAGAAACAACACAAAACCCACCATGTGCCTCAGCACTGTACTGAAAATGATTAAAATTGCCAAAATGTTCAGTGTCTGCTCTACAGAAACACTGTGGGTCAGGCAGTGATTATTTAAGGTTCACCAATTTACACCCGGAGCAAAGGTGGCCCTGGCAAAGCAAACACAAGGACACGAATTACAAGAACAAAACCAATCAGCTAAAATCAATTACCACTGTTCATGTCCAAGGCACCCAGGGAGTGGATCACATTCCTAGAAATTATGCTGCTCACCCCATGGGAGAAATGATTCCCTCCAGCCACAGGTCCAGCAATCACACACTCAATTACTACAATTAGCACACTGCTCATTTATTCTAATTTTCAATATGAAATTAGTGCTGAGCAGTCACATCTTTCACCCTCCAGTCTGAAAATGAATCCTTACAATTTTCTACCTAAAAATTCCCAGGATCAAATTAGAATTTTCATCTTCCCACCTCTGTTGATACCACAGCAAATAAAACCTTTGGCAAAGTCAGAGTTTTCCAACAGTTTCATGCACAGACCCAATGGAGAGAACAGAGCAACAGATTCAAACAATTAGGATTAACCAGCTTCATTTTTATCCTCCTTTTTATTATTCTGGGCTGTGCTTTGGAAACCATCTCTACCTTATTTTTCTTGGTAAAACAATTTCACGCTACAAAAAAAGGCATCAAACGATGAAAAGCATTTGTTTCTTTCTAGTCCTTAAGTAAAACCAGCACTGTTAGACAGGTCAGATACAATAAATACAGCTATTTCAAGGCAAAGAGAAACCTTTTCCTGTCCTAACTTTGAGTGACAAGAGAAAATTTTTACCAGCTTGCAGCTCCACTTTATTAAAAGTGCTCCGCTGGATTTAATTGGATATAGATGTCTATGTTCTATTGGGCTCCTCGGGTGCATTTTTCAAATTAATCATGCCCCACTGCAGCAGCATTTCCAGGGGAGTGGATGTTCTGGACACCTTGGGAAGCCACAGCCTCCTACCCCCTATTCCCGAGCTGTGATCCTTGGATTACCCTGGCAGGAAGGCGATGGGCCTTGAATGGAGCTTTTTGTTCAGCCCCCTAATCGCTTCCAGCGCTTGCCCCAGCCCACAGAGACATTCCAGCTTCAGGCAGACACCAGGAATTCCTCTGCACATCCACCGGTGGAGCGTCTCGGCTCCTTGAGGGCAAGGAGGACACGGCAGGGCAGCTTGAAAGGCAGGAATTGAGGCTGCTGACCTCCATGAGCCCTGAAACCGCCCCGTTTTAGACCAGAAAAGGGAAGATTCACCCAACCTGTGGTGTCTTCGAGCCCATATCCTGAGAAGGAGGGTGTTAGGGGGGAGTTGTATTTCTAGAGCTCCTCTTCTGAGTCCAGTTTGCCACGCAATGACACCAGTGAAGGCACCAGAACCTTTCAGGCAGCTTGGAGCAACTCCTCTCCTCCCAGTTTGTTTCTGATTTCTCACCAAGAGTTCAAGCTTCACAGAAGGGACTGGGAGGCAGTTTGTGCTCTTGCATTAAATGACTGTGGTTTAAACCCATTCACTGCCATCTCGCCACACTAATCGTCTCCCACGCAGATCTGTCCAAAGGGAAGGCATTTCTCTGCCCCCCAAAATGATTTCCCAGTTGGAAAAGGGCAGGGAGGGTGGTGGACACTCCCCTGGCAGAGCCTGGCCTTGGCTCCTGATGAACACATGGGATGGATGCTCCAAGTGGGAATCTCCTGCCAGGTCTTTGCTGACCCTCTCCAGAGGGTTGGAGATTTTGGAAGAGGTTCCCTCTGGGATGGGCAAGGGCCCTGTGGGAGGACTGGAGGGGCCAAAGCTTTGGGAGTGAAACCACAGGGATCCACATGGAGCCTTCTGGGAGACCATGAGAACCCAGTGCAGAATTCCAGCCCAATTCCAGCCCCACGCTCCTCATTTGGAAGCAATTGCCCCTTGCAATCCATCAGGAGGGGCCAGAGGAGATATCTTTGTGAAGTGGAAAAAAAGGAGTTCTTAATTTATACACGACAATTAAACCAAATTGGACTGATTTCTTTTTTTTCCCCCCCACCCTCTCTTTTTTTTTTTTTATTTTGGAAGACTTTAAAATGAACTGTAAGTCAGAAGATCTGCCAAGGCTCCCTTCCCTAATTAAACACATAACTCATATGAAAAACCTTTTTAATCCAGCTGCTGAGAGACTGGGGAACTGTGGAGATGTATAGTTTGTGGGAAACATTGTGTTCCTTCTTGAATTCTTCAGCTTTCACAAAAGACAGCATGTGAAAACTTTCCATAAATACAAACTGGGTTTTCTAATTAAACTACTGTCACTTCTATGTAATAAGCGAGAAACCAAATGAAAGCTTAGACAAATATTTTTAAAGTTAAAGTAACCAGCTTCAAATGAAATATGCGACTCCTCACTCCAGCCATACCTTTAGGAACTCAAGCAGGAGTTTTTTCAAATAAGTAATAAAATATCCCTGCTTTTAGACAAGGCACTGCCACCGAGAGACCACAACACACCGAGGGTGGGGGTAATAAAAGAGATAAACCCCTGCTTTAGAAGGAAATTCCTCCTGCAGCCACACCAGGCTCAGAGTTCGGAATGAAACACACATTTCCTACAAAGAACTGCTTTTTGCCCTCCAATTTAAGAGCTTATTTGTCAGTGTTGGTTATTGGAGAGAGACAGGAGTTTGATCTCTGCCAACCTCCATTCCTCTGGAAGTGCACACGAGGACCATCTGGAATGTTATATCCCTGCACAAGGCACTGAAGGGCTCCCTTTGCTGCATTTGTTGGTTTATTACTATCAGATTGGCCCTGCACAAACACGGCTCTGCAGGTATTACATGCTCAAAGCCTGGAAAAACAGAGGAACTGGGAAATATCAAAGCCCTAATCCTACGCAAACAGCTCTTGCTTTGAAAAATCCCACTGTTCCCAGCCCTAAAGCAGCCGATTTAGGGGACATTTGTAAGGCCCCGCTGGGGTCAGGCTTTGCAGAGCCCAGCCTGGCTGAGTCACAGTGACATCACCTCCCTGCCAGAGTCCCCATGCCAGGCCCTGTCACACACAGCCTCTGCAAACCAGCCTGAGCCACTGAATGCCTTCTGCAGCAGGTCCTGCCTGGCTGAGATCACTGCACGGCACAAATCACTGGAGTGGGAAGCAACAGCTCCTGCCATTCCCAAATGGAACCCTTTCCCCCTTCCCACCCCAACCTGCTGCTGAGGGTTTACTGCATCTCTGCAGCCCTCCTTCACTGCTCCTGTACCAGACCCTCTTCCATCAAATCCCAAACCAACCAACCCGCTCCCAGCTCTGGGAGCTCCATGCTGGAACCTGGGAATATCCAGGTGTGTTCTCCTGGCCATCCATCCCTCAGGGACACCCTGGGCCAGCCCAGCCCTGGGCCAGTCTCCCCAGCCCCGTGCCAGTCTCCCCAGCCCCGGGCCAGTCTCCCCAGCCCCGGGCCAGTCTCCCATTTCCACAACCAACACCCAGGGAGGAACAGCTCCTTGGCAGGGAATTGGCACCTGCTGATGTGGATCAGCACATCTTCCACTTTTCCATAAGAGCTGGAGGCTCTGAAGGACCCTTTCTGCCCTGGCAAAGACCTCACCAAGGGGAAATGGGCTCTTCCTTTCCCATGAACGACCCTCAGCCTCCTGCTTTTGTCATGGAAGCACCTTTGGCACCTCTGAATCCACAAGCCCCAGTGGCCTTACCCAGAGGGACAGCAGCAGCTCCAGGTGACACCCCTCTGCACATCTGCCCTGATCCCTTGATCACAGCTAAGGAATAAAGGGACATTATGGCTTTCCTGGAATGGCCCAGGCTGTCTCCCAGCTCCTCTCCTGCTAGAGCAGCACAGGATCCTCCCCATCCTTCCACCCTCACGTCATCTACACAGCCTGAGCCCTCTATCACAGATGGATTCCCCATGGAATTCTCATGGAGACACAGCAAAGGCTGCTGAAAAGCCACTTGTGCACAGGCTGCAATTCCCACTTTGCAAACCTCAGTATTTAAAGACACCTCCTGCCTTCACTTGGTGGGGAGGAGACAATGTCACAGACAGTTCACCTCGACCATTTATTTTACACCATTCAAAGCAAAATATTGATACATCTGGACAAACTCAGCCCAAGGCAAAGCACCATTCCCAAAGCATTCATGAGCACGAGCAACAGCCCATAAATCCTAAGTATCCAGAACTGACCACAATCAAAGGATCTGCCAAGGGCAGCCACCCTGGCTGGGCTCTCCTGCTGACAGAAATGCACAAGGGAATTAAAACTACCATCAGTCTGGAGCATCTCCTGAGTCACAGAGTTAAGAGTCACAGTCTAAGCTACAATAAACCTCCCCCAGCACAGGTCAAGTGTTTATTCAATTGTTGTGCCCCAGAGAGTCTGACAATCTGACTTTATCATCTTCCTTTCTCAATAAACGAGAAGAAACAGTTTAAAAGTGAGCAAAAACCAGGAAACTGAACATTACGAATTCAGATTTTGGGACTGCTGGCTCCTACAAAGCTGTGTATGTTACCCAGAGCTTATCAGTAATTAATAACAGATGTGGATTTAGTTATGCTTAATGATACAAGCAACATCCAAGCAGTGGTTAATAATTAAATACAAGCACCTCTAATAACAACTTGATCAAGTGACAGGAGCAAAAGCTCGTTATTATACATTGAAAGCTCGATTTGGATAATGCAAAACTATCTGAAAGCATCAATTTGGTTTTTTCCAAGAAAGAGAGGCATGTCCAAGTCATTCTGAGAATTTCCTCACTCTTGCCACCTTTTTTTAATTGAAAAAAATAAGGAAAAGCACAGGTAGTAACTCTACTATCACCTTCAGTACTATTTATAGCAATATCAGGTAAAAATGTTCAAAACAATGTCATTCCTTTCATTTGAAGCACCACTATAAAACATTGCCTTTAGAAACTACTAGATTTTTTTTTTCCCCATTGACACAACATCAGGAAAAGCCACAGTGGGAGACATTTAATGTCATTTAATATAATTAACATCATTTTCATACAGACACAGGAAACTCTGGCATTTCTATCCCCTGGAGCTTCCTGGAACAAGCACTTGGAGAATGACCCAAGAGGCTGTGAGCACACGCCTCATTTTTATGGAAGTCCATTGGAATTCCATGTGCTTACGAGTTCTTTCCAAAGCCCTGTGCTCCTGACAGAATATATCAAACCAATGAGCTCCCTGGGAAGGAATAAAGCCATGAATCAGCTCAGCAAACAAGGACTGTCCTGGTGGCTTAAGAGATCTTATCACTGGAAAATAATGCCAGGAATGTGCCCCATCCCAGTGCCCCCACTCCCCAGACCCTGCAGGCATTAGAGCCCAGCCAGAGCTGCAAAGATAAACAGCCCTTCTGCCCAGGCCTTGGCTTTGATGGAGCAAGATTTATTCCCCAGAATTACTGGAGCCACTCACAGCCTTCAGGGAGCAAAGAAAGGCAAGGCAAAGCCACGGGCTGCTGGGGTGAGACTAATGATGATCTATGCTTGACATTACAAAGTGCTAAAAGCAGGCTGTGTGTTGGTAAACTGTGCCATGTGCCTGGAGCCTGGCACTGCTTTGGGGCAGGAGCTGCTGCTCACAGGGGCTCCTTTTGCTGCCCTGGCTAAGCCATCCCTCCCCTCCTGCTGCTCAGAGGGTGCAGGGCTCACCCACCACCCTGAGCTTCTGCTGGGGTTTGCAGCCTGCCTGAAGAAGGGCAACCTCACATGCAAGGTTGGGTTTGTGGTTATGAAACGGGCACTGCAGCTGGGCCAGGGCCAGTGGCAGGAAGGAGAGGACAGGTGCCAGGGCATGACATTTTGCACAGCTTCTCTGGGACGAGCACATCACCCCCTGATCATTTCACACAAGGCTGGAGTTCATGTGCTTGCTCATTTATCCACTATAGCTGTTGTTTGCCTCTGGAAATCCACAGCCAAGGAAAAAGCCGTGTTGGGGGGTGCTGGGACACAACCTCAGGCAGGGAAATGAGTCTGCAGCCAAGTGACCTCCCCCTCCAAGCAGGGAAAAGCCAGCAGTGACCCTGCAGATATTGTCTTCAACAGCAGGGCCAACAGGAACAAGCAGGACAAACACTGGAGATGAACATCCTCATCTTTTTACTAGAGCAAATCTAACAAACTGACCTGAATCACCTCCAAATTATGTGCATGTTTCTCTTAATCAAAGTGCAGTTATTTAAAAATATTTAATCTAAAAATATTTTCCATCTCTACTTATGACTCCTCCTGAAAGCTTCCAGCACCAGCTGCTGCTTAGTCTTACCTGACCTGCAAACCAAAACCCAAGCAGAGAAAGCAGCTCAGTCCAGCACTCCCAAAACCCAGCACAGAGCAATTCATCCAGCAGAAGTTTGGAGAGGCAATGTGAGATCTCAGAGCTCTGGATACTGTGTGCATCCAGAATTCCCCCCTCGTGCACTTCCAGCTGTGCAATGTGTGCACATGTGCCACCTTGGACATCAGTCCAGATTCCATATGCTCCAAACAGATTTATAAGGTAAAACACAAACCAGCAAAAAGAAAACAGGCTTCTTATTTGCTCATTTCAATACCAACTTGGAGGAATTTTCCCAAAAGCAGCTGTGAAGAAACAGAACAAAGTGCAGATTTCCTTAAAAAAGCTCCGAATTCTTCTACCATGGAGCCCTTCAGTCAAGAGTTCTCACAGTCACAGAATCCTAGGACAGGCTGAGTTGGAAGGAGCCCACCAGGAGCAGCAAGTGCCACTCCTGGCCCTGCACAGACAGCCCACCAATCCCACCCTGAGCAGAGCACACCTTTAACAGCAGAGTGGAGTCACAACCAGCAATCATGAGGCTGTATTAAATCACTTCCCAAATCAAACACACTGTAACTACAATAAAAGGACAAAGGAGAGGCTACAGAAGGCCTGAGCCAATTCCCTGTGCCAAGAGCAGCCCATTGCACCCTCCAGGCTCTGGAATAGATGGGTTACCTGCTCTCTGGGACATCCCCTGGACATCAGCTGCCCACACTGGGTGCTGGCACCATCAGCTGCACTGCCCAGGCCTCCCATGAGGTGGATGTCTGATTTTTGTTGCAGTCACTGTCCCTTTTTAATCCCAATGCAGAGAGCACTCAGGTGCTGCCACCTCCGATTCGCTCCCTGGGAAAACACGCCTGCTGCTCCCACTCTTCTTTCACACACCAAGAGTGACCCCAAGGCTGTCCCGTGGATGTTACTGATTAACAGCAGGCAGGGAGGAAACTTCGGCTGATGCTGTTCTAATTACAGGACAAAAAGCACGGGCTCAGCATGGCCAGCCCACCAGCAACACAACCACCATGTCAGAGCAGCCCCAACAATGCGCCCATTGTTCCCAGCTGAAGGGCCACCCACATCTTCCCTACTCCAGGGAGAAGTCAAACCCTTCCAGCTCAATAGACATCCAGGCAGAGGAGAAAGCATCTTTACAAGGCTTGTTCATTTTTCTTGGATAAGAAGGGAGCTGAGCCTTTGCCTCCAAGCCAAGTCCCTGAAAGGAAGTGGATGGGTTTGAAGTTGCTGGAGATGGACAAGCCTCCAGCTCAGGAATTCTGTATCACACAAGATTGATTTCCTCCAAGTACAAGAGGCCTCGGGTGAAAACGATCCTTCCCGGCCCCGTGGCCCGGAGCCAGCGAGAGGCTGGAGCACAAAGGAGGCATCGTGCTTGCCTCGAGATGTCAGGGGCTTTGGATAAATTCAGAGTCATCCCGGTAAAGGAAAAATTCCTGGCGTCTTTTGTTCGTGTTAACATGGGCAGTGATAGTTCACATTTAAATAAATTACACACCAAAAAACGCTCAGTAAAAAAATACAAATTAGGTCTTCCAAAAAGTGTACCTTTGTTTTTACAAAAAAAGAAGGTTAAAATGTTCAAGTTTTCTGCTGTAAGAAAGGAAAAATAATGCAAGCAACCCTAAAAGTGCTGGAGAAATGGAAGGGGAGGGGGAAACAAGAGAAATAATGTGTCATGTCAGGTAAAAACCAACCAAGCTCTGCCCAAAATCAGCACCAAATCCTTGCCATGGGGGGACAGGGCTGCAAGGGACAGAGCAGATTCCAGGCACATCCCAGGAAATGCTGAGACTTTTCAGGATGCACCTACAGACCAGGAGAGGTTCTGGAAATAAGATTTGCCAGATGTTCCAATATAAATCAGGATTTTTAATATTTCTCCTGACGTCCCATTAACCTCACCAGAATTCCCACACATGCCATGTGGCACAACTCTCAGATGTCCAGTAAAAACTTGGAGACGTGGAGAAGGACAAGGGAGAAACCCTGAGTTTGATTCCTTCAGTTTTCCATCTCTGGAAGAGGGGAAGGAGAACAAGGAGACAAAAGAAAAGAGGTTGTGTGTAAACCAAGGCCAGCTGGATGTGCCCACGTTGCTCCAGGAGGGCAGGACAGCTCAGGGGGGAAGGAAAAAGGGATATTCTTTTATCATGCTCCCTTCAAGATAAACTTGCTCCTGTTGAAGTGCATCAGAACACACCACAAATTAGGATCCTGATATTCCCAGCTGGAAGGGATACAGGCTTGTTCTGGATATAGGAATACTGCCATCAAGCTAATTAACTTTTCCTTATATTAAAAAAAGAAAATCCCCCACCATCTAATCAGCAAGGGCTTGTCCCCCAGAAGAAAGCTTTTATTCTTTCTTTTTTTTTAATAATGAGAATATTTACAACAAGTAACAGGGAAACTTAATCAGCCCTTTGAAAGTATTTATGTATGAGGAGGTGCACAGACTCTCTGCTCTCCCATTCCACAAGAGAAATGGAATATTTCTGGAGAGATGAAAGGGATCAGCTTATCATGTCCACTTAACCCTTTGGGGACTTTCTGCTTCAGCTGGTTTTTTCAATGGCGTTTGTGGCCCCCCAAATTCCTCCCAAACTGTTCTCCCCCTGCCTCTTTTCAACAGGATCTGACCAGACAGTCTTTCAGCACAGGGTCTCCCTCCTCGTGGTTTCCCAAAAGACTCCAGCTGAGGGATCACAGGGAGCCAGGACAAGGCAGTTTTGTTCCTGCCAAGCATTCTTGCTCAGATCCCCCCGTTCATCACGTCAGTCACTCGCCTGGGCTGGGGCAGGAGCAACTTGTGATCCAATGTGGCATTTTAGGCAGTGACAGCCTGCTTGTCCTGCTCCAGGCAAAGTGCTCCTGTGCCTCCCTGTGCACAGAATTCCTCTATCTGTAAGTTTAGCAGGCCATTCCTCCTCATCTCTCTGTGTATGTCAGATTTATAGCACACTTCTTTACCTACTTGTTTTTTAAAAAATAAGGTTTGAAGGCAAAGGTATCCCGAGAAAAACAAATGGAAACAACACAAAGGAAAATGAGCTCGGGGCTTCATTTACATGGAAATCAAATATTTTCTCTTCTGTTGGGAGGTTCATGTAAAATACTTGAACTAAGTGAAGAGCAGCAGTGAGAAGTTGACAGCAGGAATCAGGTGCTGCTGCACCACAGGAGCTTCAGAGAGATAAAAATAACATGCCCCCCAACCCAAAGCTGGCAGCTTTGCTCCTAAAGCAAACTCGGGATAAGATTAACCCAGCAGCATTATCTCAGCACACAAGTGTAAGTGTGCTTTATTTATTCACATACCCTATTCTGACCCACACTGAATGGCCTCACTTGCAGAGCAAAGCTCCTTTCCCCCAGCCTGTTTAAATAAAACTCGTATTGTTCCAGATTATTTTGATTTTTTAAGCCTAAACGCCGTATGGCTGGGATTGGAAGGATGTTTGTCTTTCGGAGCTGAGTGCTACAGAAATCTGGCATCCAAAGTACAATGGAAACCAGAGTTTGGTGGGAAGTTCAGATGCTTCACTACCCTGCTCTGAATAGAGCAGAAAACTTCCATTAGTTGCCTGCTGTTCCAGCCAGGGCAGGTCAGTGCCCTCCTCCAGCATTAACCCCCTTCGTGCTGCCACGCACACAAACACCCTCTGCCCGTGCCAAGCTTGCCCAAATTAACTTCCAAACCCTGGGACAACCCCAGGCCAATTATTCTCAAATCTGGGATAATCTGGCCCAGAAATGAGGCCGCTACCTGAGAGGGTGTGCAGTGACACGAGCTGCACAAAGTTGCGTCTCAAACACAACCAGCATTCCCACTCTGTGCTCACAGAGCTTAAAACTACTGGGAAAGAATTCCCTGCTTTTTCAAAGTGCTCAAAACAGGAAGAGTTAACCCGAAATACATGAAAAAACTGCTCCAAGCACAGCCCGTGGAGGAATGGGGTGTTCATGCTGCATGGTCAGAATGGAACAGCTGATTAAAAACCATTTTCTAAATACTAACTCGTGTCTGTGGTTGTATTTTTATATATCTCAACATTTTTTGCCATGTCGTACTTAAAAGCTCAATCAAGCACCTGGCACATCAGGCAGGTGTCTGCTCAAAGTACTACAACAAATATGTTGCTGTAAATTCAAGGTTTCCAACTAAAATCAGATTGATTTTAAAAAGGGCACTTTTTTGACCTTTGGAGATTTGTGTCCCCTCGTGGTGTTGTACCATGCCAGGAATACTGCACTGTCCAAGAAAGTTCTGGACAATGAAACACTACATGGAGCAAAAACAGAAGGCAAAATAAGGGGCTGGAAGGAGAAGGATTGGTGGGGAGTGACAGCAGTGGGGATTCAACACCAGTGGGACCTGTAGCTCCCACTATGCCAGCAGAAATCCCAGTGCCTGTCAGGTCTGCCACCCCCTCCAGGCTCCAGCACCTGTCTGAGCCAGCAGAGCTCAAGGTTTGACCCTTGGATAATTAGCTCTTTGCCCAATGTCATCCCCCACAAAGTTATTTAACCTGTCCATGTATCCCAACTGTACAAGGGAACAGCAGTAAAAAAAGGAATGGAAAGAGGAAAACGACGTCAGAGACCATGAGGGTTTGGGGTATGCACAGTGAGGACCAGAAGATGGGGAAAATGGTGTCTTGGCCAAAAATCCATATGGCAATCACCCCCCAGTGCTCTGAAGGGCAGCACAGCTCAGTGCAGCAGTTTTAATAAACTGGATGGTGACTAAAGCTCTCCATCCCTCCCCGTGCTGGCAGCAAACACACACCTGCACTGAGAGGGAACTGCCCCGGGACAACGACCCTTCCTTTGGGGGCTGAAACCATGAGGAACCCACCATTTGGCTCCTTTTAGCCAAATTGTGGCATCCCAGTGCTCAGAGATGCTGCCCCAGTGCCATCCAGGGGGATGCACACCAAGACTCCAAGGATGGTCCTCCCAGGGATGCACAAACGAGTCTGCAGTGCCCAGTTAAAATACTTTCTTCCTCTCCTTTATCCTCAGCTAAGATGACACTCTGAGCACATGTTTAGTGTCCAAATGTGCCTTTCCAATGGAAAAAACCCCACATTTAGAAATGCTGAAATGGCTGTGGGAAAGAATTCATGTTCAGGAGAGGATCCAGAATGGTGGCCACAAATGTGCCCTGTGGATTTGGGGAAGGCAGCAGGAGAGGAGTCGAGGCTGCCTCCCTTTCTGTGCAGCTGCACCGTGCTGTGCAAGGCCTGAAAAAGTGTCTTCCCACTCACCACAGAAATAAGTGGTGAAGTCTCAGCGGGGCCAAAGCTCAGAGGATGACAAAGAAACCAAAAAAACCCGACAAAACAACAAAAAAAGGGCAGTTGCTGTTTTCCCGAACAATTCTAGGAACACAAATATGGTTTTATAGATTGAAGCAATTTTTCTTAATGGGAAAAAAAAAGAAAGGAAAAAAAGGAAAAAACAGGCCTCTAACAGCAAAGACTTCTATAAACTCCAACAAAAGCTGATTTCTAAGAGGAAAGCTTTAAATACCTAAGAAGCAGCTTTTCCTGGCAAGAAGGCAAGTGGCTGCCACGTGCCAGCAGAAGGGATCCCTGGATCCGTGAGGAACTCACTCCATTGTCTAAGGAACTGATGTGCTGGGACATGGCCACTGCAAAGCCAGAGGCTCCCAAAATCCCCCCAAGTGTGGTGGCCACATCCAGCCCAGGCATCCCACTAGGACTGTATTGAGTGCAGATGGCAGGGAAAGGAGGGAAGGCAAACACAATGTGCCACGGTTGTTCCCCACAGAGACTCAGCAATGCCATACTGTGATCATACTGTGCTGTTGGAATCCGGGACACTAAAAATACAGCTCTGCAATCTGAAGACTAAGGGCAGTTCCACAATGTGAGGTACCAAAGCTAAGGATGCACCACAGTTCCTTCCCGTGCCCTGGGTTTGGTGACCTTCTTCCCTTAGGAAAACAAGCAAACAAGGATATGCTACTGATTCTATTTACATTACACATTATCCACCAAATCCAGATCTGGGGTTCTTTCAACACCACCAAGGCTCTCGTCACTTTGCATTAAGCAGAGAAACAAAAAACCCCAGAAAAATCTTGCAACTTCAGTATTAATGAAATAGGTGCAGGTTAAGAATATGTTTATGAAAACCCAGGAAGGGGAGATACATTCCCACTCCTATTGATCATGTATTAAAAAAAATACTAAGGTCTGAGATCATTAAATAATGACAGTAAATTTGGTCCTATCACTTGTTGCCTGAGAATCTGCACTGAATTTCACCATGACAGAAACCCCAGGAAGACAAGAGGCATCTTCAGTCAGGGAAGGTCTGATCCAGAGCGAGCTCAAAGGCTCCCATTGACTTCCCAAGGCTCTGGACTAACCTGCACATCCAAGCATTGCCAAGCAGGCCTTGCTGCCAGAAACATAATCCCCCCTCCTTCTGCCCAGTCCAACTTAAACATCTCAGGCACTGCAGCTTCAATAACCCCCTTGCAAGACTATTCAGTGCACCCAGCAGATCTCACTCTTAGGAAGCTCTGGAGGCTTCCTTGTCTGCACTGGCTCCCTCCTATTTACAGCCCTGTCTTCCTTTGCATTGCTCTAAATAACAGCCCTGTCTCTGCTGGGGCCACAAAGCATCATCCCTCTTAACTGCAGCAGGCTTTCCTTTGGCCTAAAGAAAAACACAGGACCCATTTTCCATGGTTTCCTCTAAGGTTTTACCCCACTTACCTTTCCCACAGCTATACAGAATATTATAGGTGTGCCCCCACACAGACCTTGCTGCTCTGGGTACATTGATTTTCAGTTTCCTTTCATCTTGGGGAGATGTTTTCATGAATAAGTATCTATTTATTGCTGCCTAAATCCCCCTTCCTTTGTGACTTTATTGTACAGAAGGGAAAACTGTCCAGCTCCAAGCTGAAGGTTGGACCAGGTGACCTAAAATCCCTCGGAGCAGCATTATGAGGATTCCATGACTCTACAAAACCCAGACATTCTCCTGGAAAACAGCATGATGCTGGCACAACTGACTGACACCATTAGACAAAACTTCTAACCCACAGTCTAATCAATAAACAAGAAAAGGCTCAGACTGATCCCTCCAGAGCAGCACAAAGAGGGTGATGTCAGATGGAGGTTACTGTGGCAAAATAACCTTGCTGGGGTTTCCAAAATAAGGAAGCCAAGCTAGACAGGGCCCTCAGACTCAGGAGACTACAGGTCAGTCCATCTGAATAAAAAATTGAGTATTAAAAAGGGGAGGGGGGGCAGTATGTGTATTTTGGGGGGAAGGAGGAAAGGGAAAGTAATGCTTGTGATTCGAGCAGGGCATGCCTTTTTTTCTTGGCAATCTCTGCCTTCTCTTTTCAACAGACACATCCTTTGGGGCCTCAATTGTGAGTTAGACACATGCTCAGAGAGAAACAGCCCTCTGTTTTCCACAGAACGACAGACTACTTATTTTTCAGTCCATATCTGGTATTTAACTTACATGTACAGCAGTCCCAGCAGAGCTCCCCCTCTTAATGGCTCACACAACTTTGGAAAGCAGAGCTTTTTCTGCTCTTGGGCTGGACTCATCAGTGGTGCATTAACTCAAAACGACAGTGAACCCAAGTCTGTCCAGCTCTGAGGGCTGGTGTGGAGTGATGAGGCTTCTTGGCAGACCTGAACTACTTGGGAAGTCAGAAGTGAATCAAAGGCTATTAGAGAGATACAGAAAAAACATTAGAGATTCTGACAGGCTCAATCCTTCCAAAATGTTTGATGTTTTGCTGTTCTCAAGTGACTCATGTGATTAATAAAGGAGACAGATTTGTCATCTCCTTGGACAGAACGAGAAATGTACTTTGTTAGGGTGAAACACAGAGAGGCTCTTGGAGAAACACCACAGGTGAATCCCACCCACAGCACAGACACCCTTTCTTATGGGAATTCCCAGGAGCAAGGACAGAAGAGGGTTTCAGCATCAAGTACTGCAGTTTAGGTCTGAATAATGTTTGCTGTCTGTGAGCCTTCCTATAAAAATAACATTTTATACTCAGGTCTGAGGTGGGAAACAATTTGGGTGTGATACCGTTATTGCTTTTTAATAAGTATATTTGTAAAGGCCTGGAAAAATAGGTGAGAGAAATATTCACTAAAAGGAGCCTAAGGAAGCTGATTCCTCTGGGATCCCTTTGGAGTCACCAAGATAACCAGGGTCACATAGATGGGGCAGAGCCCTCCTGCCATGTCCCAATAAAAACCTAATCTCTGGTTAGTACACAGCTCTCCCAGCCTCCCAGGACTGTGAAGGGCTTTATTCTCCCTACCCTGGCAAGCTTTTTCCCCTCATATCTAAATTAAATCTCTTCTGTCCTAAATTAGGTCAGAGATATTTTGTCCTGTTGGGAATAAATTGGAGTTTGCCTCCCTGTAACATCTTAGAATCATCTGCCTTTTGTTTCCACCCCCTCCTTTCTGGTGATGCAGCCACAGTTCACCCCCCCTTACCAGGCTATTTGCTTAGCCCTGTGATTCCTGCTGCTCCCACCTTTCCCAGGACAGCATTCCCAATGCCAGGTCCCAGCCATGCTGAGCACAGGGACAGAGGATTCTTGTCCTCCCTGGTCCTGCTCTGCTGATGCAGCCAAGCACTTCTCCTGTCCCTCCTCCATGGGAACTCCACCACCAGCTCAGAAGAGTTGTCCTTGACAAAACCCTTTTAACTTGCTCTTTATCTCCTCATTCTCTTCCAGCTGCTTACCAATAATTTATCTGTTGTTAAGCACACTGATGTCGAAATCCCTCGAGCTTCCCTTTTTAACAGGCTCCGTGTTTGTCCTTTTCCCATTCCCAATTTTCTAGGCTTCTCCCCATCTGCAGTGCCTCACTCCTGAGACTGACCTGGACTGAGGTCAGACACCTGACAGGAGAAATCCCAAAACATTCAAGACTGTTACACAAAATACTTCTCAAAGGTGGCAAATCTAAAAGCCCTTGGTCATTTTCTATTTGAGAAAAGAGGATTTCAACCCCATGTTGTGCTATTTCAGGCAGTGCCAGGAGATGCATTTATTTTACAAAGGCAGCAATTTTGAAACCATTAGTTTGGGGTTTTGTCACTGTCCTGCTTCCCCCCTCACACCCACAAACCTGGGAGGTGCACAGGGGGAATGGCAGAGCCTTTGGCAGGACTGGAGACAGTGGCTGAGGAATCTGGGCTCAGGAATAAGGACTAATGTATGTGAGAGGGCTGCATATGGCACACACAGGCAAGATCCCACTCTACTTTAAAATAAATAAATGAATGAATATATAAAAAGGCTTTGATGTTGACATTTTGGTAGAAAAGGCATGTGGAGGAGCAGATCCCCAGCTTTTACTCCCAGCCCTGCTGTGGGTTCTCTTTTGGGATCTCAAACAAACTATTTAACTTGTGCTCCTCTACATATACCTACAAGGAACAACTACAAAACTCACAGCAAGCCACAGTGAAAAATTAAAAACCGTTCATAAACACTTCTGAGATTCCTTGACCAAACCTACTATTAAAATAAATTGATAACTTCTGGCTACTATCACCAGGAGACAGCAAAGAAATAAAAACTGAGTTCACTATATTTCTTTTAGATGGAACACTGAAAAGATTTGCTTTTTTCCTCTCTCCTGCCAAACTGCAATAAGAACCATATTTTCTGCATGAAACTTAACACCCAGAAGAAACTGTAAAGGACCAGAGGGTCTCGTGTCCCTGTGCACTTATTACTGCTGGAAGCTCCAGAACATATGGAAAGAACACTCTCTAGGTTGCCTGGAGATGATGGAAATACAGATAAGTGCATTCATCTGCTCAAAGAAAAGAATAAAAAGCAAAGCTACAGATCTTATTAAATAAGTTATCACAGAAATATGAAAGTACATGTTTGCAGTACATAAGTCCAGGCACATCGTTTTTAACATGTTTTATGGGCTTTGGGTTTTCGTGCTTTTCCCTGTAGCAGGTTTCTCAGGACCCAGGGAAAAAAAAACCCAAATATCTGAGCCCAGGATTTATTTGGGTCCTCCCCATCCTGCTTGAACACACACCAGTGGCCTAAGCCAAAATATCAGTCAGGAAACAATCCCAAGGTATGACAGGTGTTCCAAACCTGCTTCCCATCACACAGCTCCACCTACTCCAGCTTCCCAAAGCCAGGACAAACGAGTGCAAATATGAGCTCTGATACATAAATTGTGCCCGGCTCTCCAGCAGCACCTCCTCTCCCAAACCCAGATCCTTGAGGCAAACCAGCTGCTCCAGCCCAGAACGGGGTAAATCTAAACACATCACACTCCAGTCCTGCTTTGTGTGAGATTTAGGGGAGACCACAATCATCCTAAGCCTGATCCCCTGCCTGACACACGCCACAACTGCCGGCATCCAGCGACCCTGAGAGTGCATTGTTCCCAAGTCTGCCCGGATTTAAAGGCTTCCCAGTGATGAAGAGCCTCCCACATCATCTGACCCCTTTGTTTTCAACAAATTGCTCCTGTCAAAAGTGAAAAACTTGCAGAGGAAAATTGCAGTTGGCTCCCTTTAACTCAAGCTGTAGATGTTACGAGTCTGTCCCACTGTAAACCACACTGGAATGGAGAATTCTAAGAGCCAGCTGGGCACCAGGAATGGGGCACCAGGGAATGGGGCACCAGGGAATGGGGCACCAGGGAATGGGGCACCAGGAGGGCTTTCCTGAAGCACCATCAGCTACAGAGAGCCCACACCAGGCACCCAAAATAAATGATGTGCTTTCACACTGGTCTGATTCATTTCTGCAGGGTTAAGTCAGCGTGTTCAAAACAAACTCTGAGCAAAAATATCTTTTCTGTTTATAAGGCTTTGCTTTCCAAATCATTTCCAAGCCCTTGTCTGTAAACACAGCACATCCCAAAGCGCTCAGCCCTCTGGATGCTGAGGGATGCTTTGGGAATGCACCTGGGAGACTTCAGGACCTGCAGTGTGGCACTGACTACTGGAGGCTCAGCCACAGGGAGGGTGCAAGTGGATCCTGAGGAAGGCATTGCCTTGGGAAATGTGTTTGTACAGAAAGAGCCAATTCCAGGATCACACCTCAGCCTTCGTATTGTGGTGCTTTAGTGAGAAATTACAAAGTGAGATTAAAGCTGCAGCAAAACGAGGATTAGTCCCACACAAGGCACGGCAAGGAAGGACAAAAGCTTGAGCTCATGCCACAGGACACCCTGTCACCACCCCCTTTGCCCCAATCTCCCTGACTGCTTCCATGAAGTTCAACCTAAAATTATATTTTGCTATAATCCAGCCTTAAAATTTGGATGAAACCAAAAGAAACCTCTGCTGGGCTGTAGCCTGTTAATGATCCCGTGCTCTCCTCTGGCCCCCTGCCAAGGAGTGAACAGTGCCAACATTTGCAGACTTCCAACAGGAAATTAAATAACTGCCCTGTTGGAAATATAAACCCATTTACAGTGGTCAGACTTGCATTTTCCAAAACAACGCTACAGTTTGTGCACATAAAGCTCTGCGAGAATTTGTCAGAAGGTTTGGCCACAGGAATATGAAACAAAGCCTTGTGAGAAGGTGTTTTACACAGGTCTACAAATTAGGGCTTTGTCAGGAGTGTTTCCTGACCTGAGGCTTCTGCAGGAACAATTCCAGGGGTCTTTAGGGCTGCACATACACAGCCAGTGACTGAAGATTAACAGAAGACCTGCTTATTTCATCATTTTCTATATTCCTACACTGATTTCTTGGGAAGTGTTTTGGGCAGCTCATAAAGTGCTGCTGGAGGCTTGGGAGAGCCTGTGCTTTATGTTTAACCTGTTCTGTGTCCTTTGGTCACATCTTTGCTCCAGGCTTCTGTCCCTCCTCAAACACTTCATCATATAAAGTCATAGAATCACACACTGGTTTGGGCTGGAAGGGACCTTTAAAGATCATCTCATTCCACCCCCTGCCATGGGCAGGGACACCTTCCACTAGCCCAGGGTGCTCCAAGCCCTGTCCAACCTG
>JAWWEE010000004.1:1575562-1587330 GCA_035221455.1 Xenops minutus
TCACCTGGGCACCCAACTATGTACCCACCTGGGCACCCACCTGGGCACCTAACTATGTACCCACCTGGGCACTCACCTGGGCACCCACCTGGGCACCTAACTATGTACCCACCTGGGCACTCACCTGGGCACCCACCTGGGCACCCAACTATGTACCCACCTGGGCACCTAACTATGTACCCACCTGGGCACCTGTGTACCTAACCGTGTACCCACCTGGGCACCCACCTGGGCACCTAACAATGTACCCACCTGTGTACCCACCTGGGCACCTAACAATGTACCCACCTGTGCACCTGTGTACCCACCTATGTACCTGTGTACCCACCTGGGCACTCACCCGGGCACCCACCTGTGTACCTGTGTACCCACCTGGGCACCTGTGTACCCACCTGGGAACCTGCCTGGGCACCTGTGTACCTGTGCACCCACCTGTGTACCTGTGTACCCACCTGTGCACCTAACTATGTACCCACCTGGGCACCTGTGTACCTAACTGTGTACCCACCTGGGAACCCACCTGTGTACCCACCTGGGCACCTGGGCACCCACCTGGGCACCTAACAATGTACCCACCTGGGAACCCACCTGTGTACCTGTGTACCCACCTGTGCACTTGTGTACCTAACTGTGTACCCACCTGTGTACCCACCTGTGTACCTGTGACCCACCTGGGCACCCACCTGGGCACCCACCTCTCTACCTAACTGTGCACCCACCTGTGTACCTGTGTACCCACCTGGGCACCCACCTGTGTACCTGAGTACCTGTGTACCCACCTGTGTACCAACACTGTGCACCCACCCCCGGGCCTGGCTGGGCACCCACCTGTGCACCTGTGTCCCTAACTATGTACCCACCTGTGCACCCACCTGTGTACCATCCCTGTGTACTGACCCCTGGCCCTGTGTGTATGTTCACCCTGTGCACCCACCTGTGCACCGACCCTGGCTGGGCACAGACCCATCATGTGCACCCACCTGTGCACCCACTCTGTGCACCCACCCTGTGCACCCACCCCCTGCACCGACCCCCCCTCTTGACCCACCCCCATCCCGCAGCCCCGGGGTGCAGGGGGGTGACAGAGGGGACAGCGGGGACAGTGGGCCAGGGGGGTCCCGCAGGTGGCACTGGGTCAGGGCTGGGGGAGACACCAGGCGCTGTCCCACAGGTGACACAGGGCCCGTGTCCCCTGGGCATGTGTCCTGCTGCTGCAGGGGCCCCTGTCCCACACATCACACTGGGCTTTGGTGGCACCCCAAGCTGGTGGCACCTCGGGCTGGTGGCATCCTGGGCTCTGGTGGCATCCTGGGTTGGTAGCACCACGGGCTGGGGGCATCCCAGGTTGGTGGCCCACATTCTGGTGGCACCTCGGGCTGGTGGCACCTTGGGCTGGTGGCACCCCAGGCTCTGGTGGCACCCTGGGTTCTGGTGGCACCCCAGACTGGTGGCACTCCATGTTCTGGTGGCATTCCGGGCCTTGGTGGCATTCCAGGCTGGTGGCACCCTAGACTGGTGGCATCCCAGGCTCTGGTGGCACCCTAGTCTGGTGGCACTCCAGTCTCTGGTGTCATCCCAGGTTGGTGGCATCCCAGGCTGGTGGCACTCCAGGTTCTGGTGGCACCCCAAGGTGGTGGCACCCCAGTGACACAGACTCCATCCATGGGCCCTGCCCCACAGGGCACACCAGGGCTGTGGCACTGCTGTCCCGTGTCCTCCCACCCACGGCTGTTCCCCAGGAATCCCTGGAATGGTTTGTACCCTCCCAAAACATCCCCAGGACGGAGCAGGGGGAGTTCTGCTGGATGGACCCAAGGAGAACATTCCCATTTTTGCCTCCTGGGGAAGCCAAGCTGTGCCAGATTTTAGCTGCGATTTCTTGCCCTTGAATCTTCCCAAAATCCAGGTCTGCCCATGCACTGGACAGGGACGCTGGAGAGGGAGACACCAAAACTCCTGGGATGAGCTGGGCCCTCACCCAGGGTGGGCAGGCAGGAGAATCCCTTCCCTGCCACAGAATCACCCCACTTGTCCTTACACAGAGTCTTTGCAGGGGGTGTTTTCAGTTTTAGGACCAAAAGGAATTTTTCACCCCACTTCTGATGCAGGGAGGACACAGGGAACTTCTGACCCTACTCAGCATCATTTGTTTTTGGCTCTGGGCGTTCATAAACCATTCCCAAAGCTGGAAACGCTGAGATCCAAGCAGCTCCTGGTGCTCCCTGCCATTCAGATGCATGGCAGCTTATAAATCAATGCCATCAATGCTTTACCTTCCTCCGGAGGCTCCTCAAGCTCATCCCCCGCTCAGCAAAGCTCAGGCTCAGCACTGGGAAGGGTCCAGCTCCATCACCCTCGTTCCAGCCGAGGCACAGGAAGAACAACCCGGCTGCTGCTGCTGCTCCTGCCGGCAGGGAACTTGGCTACGGAGAGTTCAGTGGGAATAAACGCCCGGGATTCAAAGCAACACGGCAGAAAACAGGGGGAGGAAACCAGGAAAGGGTTTAGGGTTGCTTTTACAGCCAAGCTTGGCTCTCGGAAATCCCTGGATGGGGTTGATGTAGTGGGGGAAATAGCGGAGAAAGGTTTGATCCAGGCTGTTTGTACAGAGCAGGAGGAGTTCCTGGACAGGCACAATCCTTCCTGGGAAGCTCTGGAAGTGCAAGGCTGGGATGATTCCTCAGCTGAGTGACAGCAGCTGCAGCCACAGCCTTGGGAGCTGCTGCTACAGGAGCAGGAGAAAATGAAAATGAAAATAAAATGAAATAAATTAAATAAATGAAAATAAAAGCAACCAGCTCCGTACCCAATTATGACATCTCCTGTTGCTGCAGGATGAGCAGCAACACTTCCAGGGCTGGGGCAGCCACAGCTGCTCTGGGAATTCCATCCCAGCCCCTGCCCACCCTCCCAGGGAGGATTTTCTCCCCAATATCCCATCTGTCCCTGCCCTGTGTCCATGTAAGGCCATTCCCCTTGTCCTGTCCCTCCATCCCTTGTCCCCAGTCCCTCTCCAGCTCTCCTGGAGCCCCTTTAGGCACTGGGAGGGGCTCTCAGGTCTCTCCAGACCCTTCTCCTCTCCAGGTAACCCCCCCAGCTCTCCCAGCCTGGCTCCAGAGCAGAGGGGGGATTTCACCCAAATGAAATCAGTACTGAATTTCTCCTAACTCTGCTTTTATTGAAAACTAATTTAAATAAACACCCTTCCCAAAAGGAGGCAGGTATAGCTGCCACCTGAGATCGTAAGTGCCAGGAGCAGTGTTGCAATCCTGCCCTCGTTCCCTCATCACCCCACACACCCCATCCCAGGCTGGGGATCATTCTGTGTGCTCCCTGCCCGGCTCTGGGCTCACTCCAAGGGCACAACCAGCCCCCAAACATGCTTTTCCCTCTCCCTGCTGATTGGGAGCTCAGCTTTTGGGCAGGAGGGTTGGAGTCTCCAACTTTTTCTGCTGGAATTGCAGGATACTGGCAAAGCTGGTTGAAGCTCCAGGAGCAATAACTACTTTCCATTCAGGAGAATGATCACATTCCTTGGATGCTTAGATTAGGGTTAAGATTTCCAAAGTCAGCAACTGTTTAATAAAAAGCTCATAAGCAGAGTGGAAACAAGGACAAGATTAAAGGAATTTCCTCCTCACTTCCTGCTAGATCAGATCCCTTAGGCTTGCCTTGTGCCATATGAATCCTGTATTTCTTGTCAGGCACTAATAGAGTTTCAAGAGGAGGAAGAAACCCAGATGAGCATCTGGCTGTGCATTGGGGAAGGAGATTGAGGTCTAGAATCACCTTCTCACCACACATACACATCTGCACATCTCCTCACCCCAGGGAGGATGGGGACAAGAGACCATCCACTTCCCCATGAAGACTCACCAATGCACAGACATGAATTAATGGAAGAGCCAAGCCAAGCTGGATGCTGTTGTAGGATCTGGTGTTGTCGACACGTGGAAGGGACCTCAGCTGCTGGTGCCTGTGTCTCTGCCAACTTAGGTCCTGGAAACACTGCCCCCAGTCCAGGTCCAGGTCCAGCCAAGAGTCTGGAGCACCAGGTCTGAGATCAAGCTGAGAAGTCATCTACAGGTCAGGCTCCATTCCAGCAGGTCCATGGGGGTAAGACAGGCCTGAGGCCAAGCAGGGAAGTCCATTCACACCCCAGTGTCCGTCCCAGCAGGGTCCATAGCCAGGGATGGGGAAACACAGACCCCTCTCTCCTAGGCAGGAGCTAAAGGTGGTCAGGGCTGGGTTTAAAGAGGCCCTTGGGGCAAGGGTGGGGTTGGAGGCCCACGCTGAGGGTGGCCAGTCATTAAGAGCAATGGGAGCCCTCAGGGTCCTGACACACAGGGGAATACCAGGAATAGGGTCAGGCCGTGCAGCTGGGGCTGGATTGCTGCAGCACCAGCCCAGGCTTGCCTGCCCTGACCCTCTGAAGTGACATTTCACGTTACTTCTGACTGATCTAACAGCACGAGAAAAACTCTTTTGTTTCCTGTCTGTTCACCCAGGCAAGTCCATCCAACTAAACCTGTGAGGAGAGAAAATAAGAGCCGTGTTCCTGCAGATGAGCCAGCTGGGTGAGTTCCCCACAGCTGCTGGAGTGCTGGGTCCAGCAAAGGCAAGTGGGGCTCTTCTCCAGGGCCTTGAGTTATCCACTGCTCTTGGCAGCAACCTGCTGTTACTCTTCCTCAGCTGCAACACAAAAGGGTTCCTTCGTCTCTCTGTTGTGCAAGGGAGTAAGATGTCCATGAGATCCAGATCCCTCTGAGCTGGGCACTCCTGGCCTAAAGATGCCAAAAAACTCTGTGGCAGATGGAGAAACTAAAGGCAGATCCTCCAAGTTTTCATTGAGCCACATGCAGCGTGAGAGGATAAATCATTTGTAATTAAAAAACAAACCACTTATTTTTAGCTGCAAATCTACCAAAGTGCATGCAATTAGCAAATCTAAATCACTTCCTGGCTCAGACTGTTCAGCACAGCACAGAAATGAAAGTTAAACCATACGTTTGGGGAGTACGTGGTACATCTGCTCTCAATCTGCAGCATTTGGAAATCAATACAAATATCCTCCCTGCTTTAACATGCTGCAGCCTGTCAGCCCACAGTGGAAGGGCTAAAAATATATGGAACAAAGGAACAGGGTGGACACAGCCTCAGCACCAAGAAATGGATGGCACGGAGAATCCACAGCGATGGCGAAAAGCAGCCAAGGTAAGGACAAGCACTGTCTTGGGAGCACAAATGAGGGTTTCTCCTGCATGGTTTTGGAGATGGAGTGCACAGACAGAGCTCCAGAAGGTGGCTCTGGGGAGAAGAACCAACCATTTGATGCATGTCCACATATTTTAAAACAACGAGAGGCCTGTAGTCGATATCTTGGTGGAATTAGTTCCCGCAGGGAAAATGTATTACTCACAAAACTTTTTCATTCTTTTTTTTTCCCTTTTTTTTTTTAATGAAAAGATAGCAAAGAAGCTGTCTGGGAATGATTTGTAAGTACAATAAACCTCAGAAGAGGATGATAAGCTAAGTATTGTAAGAGAATCGTGTCAGAAGTACAGCAAAATAAAAGAGAAACATTTCACATTTGTAGTTACTGACAATGTGTGTTCTTAAGTATCATGTCACATTATAAAAGAATCCTTGTTTTCCTTTCCATCTTTCACTAATATTCCTGTTAATCTCTTCCAGATTTTTTGATTCCTGCGTTTGAGGCCATATCAGTCATCCTTTGCTCACTTGAAACTCAACTGGAATTACACCAGCATGTTCAGGCTTCCAGAGTGGAACCTGGAAGAACTTCCCACGTACTCCTGGAGTCTGTGCATCCATGAAAACACCATGTGTAAATCTGATTGCATTGTGGATTTTTTAATCATAAGGTGAAAAGCTGTTACTTTTTAAAGATGGAAGATTTAGACATAACTTGCACTCAGTTCTTTAGAGAAGGGATTCTGTCTAACTTAGGTGAAGACTTACCCACTTTCATTTTCTAGTGGAATTCAGGAGCAGGTGCAGTACAAATAATAACATGTTTCTTTAAAAAGACCAGGAGATATGAGCATAAATCTGAATTCCCTAAAAAAATTAGCCCCTTGTATAGAGAACAGGCATACACATGAAAGACATGCCTTGTGCTGTGTGATAGATGTCCTGTAACAGTTTAAGTAATACAGATATTGGCCAATGTGCATGTGAAAAATTTTACTTTACACGATCCTGTAGCAAAAAAATGATTCTTTTCCTTTTGTTCACATGGAAAATGGTTGGAAAAGATAAAAGGAAAAGCCTTGAAACAGACCACAATTCTTTCATATGTGTATTACACTGGAATTATATATATGTATAGAGCAGGAGGACTCTGTTCTTTATATCCTTGAATTACAGACCTCCATACCGTGTAACGTCACCCTTCTGGAAAAAGGAGGGTGATGGAATGGGACACAAACCCCAGCAACTACTTAATAACACATGCAAATATTGGCAGGCTTATTATGCCTTGTTTCTGTTGCTGTTATTACTTTATTTTTGGAACTGTGTGGTGGCACCCCAGCATTTCATTACATTAGAGATGCACTGTGCACTTTGAAAGCCTTAATTTAACCAGCAGATGCGGTGCAGTCAGAGGCAGAAGGATGTAGCAGCCACACAGGGTGGGTATTTACACTTCACATGCTGAGCTTTGTAGTGATCCTTTGGGAGGGAAGAGTTACAGTTATTTTATCTCTGTCTTTCTCATTAGCCCCAGGAGGGAGTCTTGGCAAGAAGGGGATGGATTTACGGCTCAGTCCGGACACGACCAGGTTGTCCTTTGGGAGAACATCTCAGGTAATTTCAGGTGAAACTCCTCCTTAAAAAGTCAAAGTTCCTCACACACAGTTTGTTTGCTTTCTCCAAAAGGAATCAACTACCCCTGTCCTCCAAAAATCTGATTCAGGGAGGAGGCTGTTAAGACAATAGTTTGGAAAACTGAACCAATATTCCACAGGATTTCACACCTCCTGCAGATGGCCCCGGCCAAACTGAAGTAAATGCTCCTGCCAGGAAGGGCTATGGCACCATCAGGATTAACAAGGGAGATTTGGCCCCCTTCCTTCACTTTACCATCCTTGTGGCCAGGCATGTGAAGCAGGAAAATCCTTCAGTCGACAGAGGAAGGAGAACATCACAATTTTTGCAGGAGAATACCAGGACAGGTTCACAAGGTGGCCCCTACGTCTGCCTTTGCAATTTATTTACTTGAGAACCTATGCAGGGATTTTGTCAGGGATTTGGCACCTTAAACAGCTTTTTATTCCAGCAGCATTTCAATTCACCTTTAAGGCTTCCAATTAAGACAAACTGAGCTGGGGCTGCCTCGGTGGAATCTGCATGGAAGTTAGTGTTGGGGCTGGCAAAGCCAGGACAGCAGGGTTTGGGTATCAGGTTTAGGGACTGGTATTGTACTATCTCCCATCTCGTATTTTCCACTCTTTTTGCATGTTAAATTTTATCGCTATCAGCGTGAGTTTAGGGGGCCACTAAAACTGAGACTGTGCCCCCAGGACCCAACATGATGTAAGGGACCCCGTTTGCTTAGAACAATTTGGCTGCACTAAATCTTGGTGGTGAATGTTTGGTTTAGTCCCCCCATAAACCTCCTCTGCTGGATTTATATATTTTGGCTCCTTTTATTTTGACTCCGGTGGCTGAATCTGCCATGGGCTTTAAGTGAATGCAATTCCCCTCAGCCCAGCAGCAAACCTGCAGCACAGTGGGTGTTTCTTGCTGGGTAAATACAGGGATGGAGGAACACAGGCTGGGAGGATGCTGAGGGGGTGTCGGGGAGATCCGAGAGCACTCGGCACCTCCAGGGAGAAATTCCAGCCCTTCCAACCTCCCCACAGTGCCTGTGGTCCCTTTCTATAGCCCTTTGTCCCACTCACAGCACACAGGGAATCTGCTTATCACCTCCTTAATCACAAACTCTAAAATATTTATTTTCCTCTGGTCTAAAAGCACACTTCTAGCTGCAACAAAGGTTTTTGTCAATTATGAGGATGATGGAGACATTTTTTTCCCTCTGTAACTCTGTGAAATGCAGCTTTCCCTCACTTGGCTGTGGGGTTTTTAAATAAAGCACTATTTCAGTAATGGCTTCAGTGGGGTTTTTAAATTCTTTTTCTCTATTTAGAGTTGGGTTTTTTTAAAATCCATTTCAATTCCAGTGAAAATGCCTCTGATCTGATAAAGGAGATGAAGTCACTGCATAGGCTTACTATTTTATTTCCATAAGGTTTGAAAGTTTTGTTCCCTGCAGTGTTTTGGAGCCCAGGAGTATTCATCTGTTTTGTAAAAGGAAAGTTCTACGGAACAACATTTGGTCACTGTTGTCTGAATTTCATTATTCTGTTCTCCAGACTAGCAGAGGGGAAAAGTGCAAGTTAGCTGGGTCACAGTCTGAAATGTGAGAGCAGTCAACTTTTTCTGAAGTTTATGGGAATGAAAGGAAATTTAATACTGCTCAAAAGCAAGATTTAAAGTTGCATCATGTGAAAACAATTGGAGAAGTTTAATCCTGAGGTCCTGGGTTATTTGGTAACTTACATGACCATTTGTCAGCCTGCAAAAGATGGAGTTGGCTTTGCCTCTGTTAACAGTTGGCCTCTGTTTTGGAGTGGTAAGGGAACAAACACAAGTTATATTGGGTTTATAGACCCTACCAGTCCTATTCTTCTTTCTCCTTTCAGCTCCTGACATGTCTCCTTGTCTCCTTGGGTTGCCAGTGCGGATCTCCCACCGATCTGGGCAACACGTGCTGACAAGCCTTTCATGTGCGAGGGGCTGCAGGGCCTGACAGCTTCTCACACTGCTGAAAAGCTGAATACATATCCATAATTTAACCTTTACCTCTCAGCCCTCATACATTTCATTGTAGGAGGGATAAAAGCCATGGGACCCCAGGATGTAACGGAATACTTAATGTTTTGTAATGTTTCCAGTGCATCGTTTATGCTAAAAGAGCTTGATTGAAACATTCCTTACGTTTATTGCAGTTTCTATGGAGCACATTAAAGGGAAAATCTACAGAGCTTCAAATGCATCAAAATTAGAGATGTTTTCCGAGTGTTCCAGCAAAAACCCCATCAAATCAATTTAGCAGTCTCTTGCTGTTAGGAAAATTGCCTGGAAAGGTAGCCTGTGTCTTCTCCTGCCACAGACACATCCTCTCTGCTCTTGGCATCAGCACCTTCTGTGTTTGGCCATCACTCACAGGCTCTCTACAGGGATTGACTATAATGGTAGTCATCATTCAAGTGAAAAAAATGGTGTCAAAACTCGGGTTTGAAGGACATTTCAAATCTTATTTTGAGGGAGTGGAGTCCCTCAACAATCCTAACTTTTAGGAAGATCTCTGGGACATGCACAGGGTCGTGGCTGTGTAGCTGCTGCACAACTGGACCAGCTCAGCATGGAGCCTCTTGCCCTTTGTTTCTCAGTTCAATTCATTTATAAGTTGCTTTTCCCAGCTCTGAAAACTGAGAAAGAAGAGAAACCAAACCTAGAGGGGAGACATACTGTGTATGCAGAAATGGCAAGCTGGAAAACTGTGCAGGAGGCTGAAGAGGAGGAAAAGCTGGAAGCAAAGAAGGAAAAGAGAGGAAACTCCAGAAGTTCAGATGAAAGACCCCATGTGTGAGCACTGTGTTACAAACCAGTTGCAGGAATTAGGGCACACTCAAAGGAATGTGTTGCACTTCCCTGGATCTACAAAACAATTCCTATGAAACACCAAGCACCAATTTGCTGTTTGGCATCAGCCCACTTGGTAGTGGCAGCAGAAACCAGCAGCATGTTACTTCTGCAGGAGCTGAGGTATTTCTGTACCTTCTTCCACACCCAGTAAAGTTCTCAGGCAGGCACAGGGACGTTCAGCCACTCAATGGCTTTTCAAGCCCTGCATCTAAGACTGAAAAAGGCAGCTCAGACATCTACAAGAGTCAGTTCAAAGCAGAACATACAAGAGCTGCTTCAAAATTGCCTTTGATTCCCTCTGATAGGACTCACCAGTGCATCAGGGAGCTGAAACACTGCTGATTGCAGTGTGGCTGCTGTTCATTGTGAACTGATCTATTCCATCCCTTTTTATTTTGAGAAAGCAGAAAAATAGCATGCCTTCCATTGCTCATACTGCCATAAAAGTTATCAACAGTAAATGCCTGAGATGCTGCCCAGAGCTGCTCTGTCCCACTGTGAGACTCTGATCAACAGCCCTGGGCACGTCACACAGTTTGGCTTTGCAATGGAGGAGAATATAAATGGCTTCAATTTACATTCAACTTCTCTGCTTTCCATAAACCCGAACAATTCAACCTGCACTAAAGCAACAGTTTCATCAGGAGGACACTCAAAGCCAAAAACCCGTGAGGGTGGGGTGTGCTCTGACCTCCTGAAACTGGTGGGAGCTCAGGTGCTCCTGAAAGAGGCACTTAACTGGGCTGCATCCATTTTAGCATCCCAATAAACTCCAATTTAGCTATTTAAATAACACTGACATACTAATTACCTCCTTCAGCCTAAGCTGCATATAACTGATGCTCTCCTTTTGCTGTGCTTCACCCTGGAAGATGTAGGTACCTGGGAGTAGGCAGGACTATCATTCATATATATATATGTATATATGTCATTCAAGTGGCCAAACTCTCAAACAGCTGGAATTTCTTGCAAAGGGAGAAACACCTCTAAACTGCTGCTGAGCCAAACGAAGCCCCAGCACTGTTTAAAAACCACATTCTTTCATTTTGTGCCCCAGATTGTAAGATCTGAGCAGCTGATTCCTGCCCTGAGAGGCTCCTTCTTTGGGGCTGCCCGTAATTACAGACTATTTGAACCTTTTTATGTTTGGGCTGCAGTGACAGAGCAGATCTGCAGAGTCTGTCTCCAGTTGTTAACTCACAGAGGCTCCTTGCATGTCCCAGAGGAGAAGGCACAGCTCCTCCAGTGACCCAGGAGCAACTGTCCAAGTCCTGCCTCAGGGACCTGGTGGAGCTGGTCACTCCTGAAGGTCTCCAGCCCCACCACGGGGGGTTAATGGCATTGTGGAGGGACACAGATGCCTGGGAATGCCGTGCCAGAAACAACACAAGCACTCTGCTTGGGAACTTCCTAAACTCCTCCGCTTCCCTCCAGCTCCCCCCGTCTCCCAGGAGCGCTGCGTAAACATGGACTCAAATGATTCAAAGCCTTGCACACTTGCTCGCTGTGACACGGGGCTTGCTTTGCCTTTTCCTCCCTCTGCAACTTACCTTGTTTTCCTTTCCTTTGTGCTGGGGATGCAGGAGGTTCACCAGGACCCCGGGGACTCCCCAAGGCACGGCTGAAAGTCCCCCTGTGGCACCCAACAGGCACCTCGAGGGAGGTGCAGGAACACTCTTAACAGTCCTTCCAGGTGGCTCGGGCAGAGCAGGGGAGGGAGCTGAATTGATCTGAAGTTTCTAGAGCATGTCATGATGCCAAATCTAGCCAGGAAGTACAGCCAAACTCCTCTAATGTTCATCTCATCCTGGCTGCTTCTAGAAAGGTCAAAATTATGGTAAGTTAATTCTTGCCAGCCTTTGCCTTGCTATAGTAGAAGGGACTTTAAAGCTCATCCCAATTCCACCCCCTGCCACGGGCAGGGACACCTTCCACCAGCCCAGGTGGCTCCACCCTGGCCTTGGACATTCCCAGGGATCCAGGGGCAGCCACAGCTTCTCTGGGCACCCTGTGCCAGGGCCTGCCCACCC
>JAWWEE010000004.1:1593820-1607518 GCA_035221455.1 Xenops minutus
AGTGCTTTGACCTCAGTGACACACCAGTGCCACCAGTGCTTTGACCTCAGTGACACACCAGTGCCACCAGTGCTTTGACCTCAGTGACACACCAGTGCCACCAGTGCTTTGACCTCAGTGACACACCAGTGCCACCAGTGCTTTGACCTCAGTGACACACCAGTGCCACCAGTGCTTTGGCTCTGGCCTGGGAGGGCCGGCCATGGGACAGAGGGCAGTGTGAGGTGTCAGGAGCACCGTCCCCACCTGGTGAAGTAGTTCCTGCCATACTTCTGCCAGTGGTCCTTCATGATGTCCTCCACGCTCTGCTTGCGGGTGGCCAGGATGGACAGCCAGGCCAGCACCGCCCACAGCCCGTCCTTCTCCCGGATGTGGTCGGAGCCTGCAGGGGAACAGCACAAACAGCTCCCACTGCCTTCACACAGAGGCCATGCTATGGCCATACCTTCTGCTCTCCTCCAGCCATCTGGCAGCACTGCAGGCTCCCAAATGGGAGGCATTCCCACAGCTCCATCCTTAGAGCAGGGCAGGATATCAGCTGCTTTCAGCTGCAGCCCAAATAAAACATTCATCCCCTTTTAACACACACACACACACACACACACACACACACTCACACTCTCATTGTTCACAGATCCTTAACTCTGTTCCCAAGGAAGGAATGGGGAAAGCACAGTAAAAAGGTCATCAAATGAAAAAAAATAAAAAGGCAAATGCAGAGGAGCAGCTCAGGAAGAACATCAACCTCCTCAGCAGCTGCCCCATTCTGTCTGCCAACAGCACACGGGGAGCAGCACAAATCCTGGCCCAGCACCAAGGGAAATGTCAGCCCTCCTGGGGAACCAAAGCCCAGGAACCCCAGAATTACCCCAGAACGGGGAGAGGGGCAGCAGGTCAGAGACCATCAGCCCACAGGGCTGGAAAACAGCAGGACAAAGAGAGACATCATCCACCTGTGGAGACCAGGAGAGCTCCCACACAGCAGGCAGGGAGGGGCTGGGAAAGCCCCTCTTTTGCACAGAGGAGGATTCACAGAATCCCAGGATGGGCCAGGCTGGAAGAGACCACAGTGGGTCATCTGGTCCCAGCTCCCTGCTCCAGCAGGGCCATCCCAGAGCACACAGTTGTGTCCAGGTTTTTGACTGTGTCCAGTGAGGAGACTCCACACCCCTCTGGGCAATCTGTCCAGTGCTCTGTCACTGCACAGTGAAGAAGCTCTCCCTCGTGTTCAGGTGGAATTCCCTGTGCCTGTCTGTGCCTCTCATTCCTGATTCCCCCAAGGCTGGCACTGCATGGAGCACCCCAGGGGCTGGGATGACACAGGAAACCCAAGAAGGGCTGCACCTTGCACAGCACCCCAAACTAAATGGGGTCAAATGGCCCAGAACACCCCCAGCCCACACTCAGTGCTCCTGTAAGTTCTCTCCTTTCCACTGTGGAAAACCTCCCAACAGGTCTTAGTGAAGCAGAGCTGCCATGTCACCCTCTGCAGGAGTGCCAGAGTGGGAATCCTCTGGGAAAGGCTGGGGGCAGGGCCCGGGTTATGGGGAGCTTTGCACAAATCCCACTATTGTGGACACAGCGATAAATTATCCCCAGGATCCCTCCGGGAGGAGAGAGCTGGGCAGAGGTGATGGAGAGGAATGCTAAATAAACACCAGTCCCATGTGATGTATCAGCTTATTGCTGGAATAAAATACCCAAGGAAGCAAGCAGGAATGCTGTCATGTTGCATTACTCTAATTGCTCCTGGACTCCAGTCCCACCAGGTCACAGTTTGTTTCAATTTTTACTGGGTCTCTTTGGCTGCTCCTTCACCTCCCTCCCCTTCAACACTCACATTCTGGCCAGCTCCAAACAACTCCTCATTAACTTCCTATCAGCCAACCTTGCTCACCCCTTTTCATTCCTGAGTGCATTTGCCAGATGGACAAACCCCCTGAGCACTGTGGGGGCAGCCCAGCACTCCTGTCCCCCCAAACTGCTGCACTGGATGCGATGCTGCCTGGCCAAAATCCCAAACCCCTCCCTGAGCCCCTGCTGCAAATGGAACCAGTCACTTCTGCTTGGGATGTGGTCCATTACCTGCTGGGGCATGGAGAGAAACTGGGAGCCCATTGCTTTCACAGCAGTTTTGGAGAGCTGCTCATCCCAGACCACCTCCCAGCTGCAGCTCCAGGAATTTGGAAAGCATTTGCTGCTTTTTGCTTTTATTTCCTGAAGCACCAGTGCCCTCTTGTTAGCCAAGGTCCAGGATATAAACTCAGCACATGCTGAAATCACTCAGGGCAAAGCTCCAAAAATCTTTCTTTACTCACAATTTCCTCCAAGATTTCTTTACAGAGACACCCCATTTCCCAGAATCCAACCTGAGGCCAAATCCAGTGTATGAGAATAGCATTTGATTGCACAGATATTGCCACTGAGCACTGCACAGCACCCTGCTTTCACCCAGAGCCTGGGGTCCCCTTTCCCCAGGCACAGGAAAGCTGGGGGAATCCTTTCCTGTCAAGGGGCACCCCAGTTCCACAAAGCACTTCCCCTCAGCCATTTGGGGATTTAAGGCACCCCCACACACAAGTTAGGTTTTTCTGGGGTGCTGGAATGAAAACACCCAAGGTTTGAGTGTGAAATCACCCACCCTAAATTCCCTCAAGACCCAGTGCCTTGCAGATCCCCTCAGAGATCCTTAGAGAACAGGAGAAAGGAGATCTCAGGGGAGTTCAGGCCAGGTGACACTCAGCCTTTGTGCAGGAAGGGGGTGCTGAGTTCTCCCCAGTGGGGATGTTAACCAAAAACCTGCTCCCTCTGCCTTCCCTGCACACCCCCAGAAACTCCTTGTGATGTTCACTTTGTTTCTCAGTAACCCAATAGCTTGCTCAGGCTGTTCAAAGGCAAGTGTTAATTTAAACTTTATAAATCATACCTTGTTTTTCGAGCAGGAAAATGAGGGCCCTATTAAGCTCAGAGATTTAATAGTGACCTGAAACCTTCCCTAATAAAACTCCATGCTCCAAACCATATTTCTTTCCAGAAATGAAAACATTTAGAAGGCTTTCCTGGCCACCAAGAGTTGAAAAATACATTTAACATTGCACTTAATCCCCACAGACTCAATGACCGGGCTAGTAAAGAGGCCCTCAGACTTCCTGCATGTCTCCACGTGCCTTCCTGGAGAACTGGAGAACTGGCTCCTGCCTCACAAAACCTTCAGCACTGGGTTTCATTCCACACTCATTCTTCCAAGCCTCTTTGAATATTTTATTATTTCAGAGGCATTAACAACTACAGATGAGAGAGAAATCCCAAGCTGTAAGGAATAAAGAGCTAACAGGAGGAATAACACCCCCCTGGGTCATCCCAGGAACGCTGACTTACCAGTTCCAAAACTTTCCTCTCCACACAGAGACAGTTTGTTTGCATCCATCAAGTTTCCAAAGAACTTCCAGCCCGTTGGAGTCTCATACAAAGCAATCTTTGTGGCCTGAGCCACCCTGCAAAGGTAAGAAGGCCAAGTCACATCCCAGCTGGATTCCCTGTGCTCCCAGGTGAGATGCTGCAGTACCAGCCCCTCCCTTGGGAGGCAACGCCACTGCTTTGCTTTGGCATCCTGTTTTATCCCAGTGTAACATTTGGGAGGTGGGTGGGCTGTGCATTTAAAGACCAGGTACAAACACACAGCTCTTCTGCAGCAACTCTGAGCTGTGCATCTCAAAACACTTAACAAAGAAATTACCACTATAAAACTGAAGGGGAAAAGGAAAAGGCGGGGAGGATCATTTGTGTGGGGTTATGTACAGAGAAGAGAAAGAGCCAAGAGCTCAACCCAGCTCTGCCACAGGATTTAACCCATGAAACCCCCCTGGACCAAGCCCACAGTCCCCACTACAGACATGCCAAACCCCAAAGGGGGCAGGGCTGCCTGCCCTGTGCCAGCCCAGCCCCTGGTACCTGTCGAGGGCGCCGCTGGTGGGCATGCTCCGGGCAAAGCCCCGCACCCCGGTCTGCTGGAAGTAGGGGATGCTGAGGATGTTGGCAGCAATGACAGCCACGGAGTCAGAGGGGTTCACAAAGAAGCCATGCTTGCCCAGGATCATGTTGCGGTCCTGGGGAGGACAAGAGAGGATCAGCCCTGCTCCCTGCTCGGAAACCTCACAGCTCCCGGGTGTGTTCTGGCTGGGCTGGAGTAAATACAGAGCTCTGAAACACCTGCAGAGGGTTTCGCCTTCCTGCTGGTTTTTCACAGCCTTTAAAGTTATTTAAGTGCAGTTTGGACCTCTTTATTGGCACAGTAGCCAGCTAGTGCGGTGGTGGCAAACAGCAGCAAGTGGTTTGCTTCCACTCACGACTACAGAGGGAGGGAAAAGGGCTTTGGCTTTGTGCCCTGCTTCAAATCAGCTGGGCATTAACCCCTCCAAAGTGACTACAGGACAGCTGGTTTACCCCATCTCCATCAAAGGCAGCTCCAAAGTCGTACTCTCCTGTCTTCATGGTCTGCACCAGGTCGGCAGCGTAGGTTAGGTTGGGGTCGGGGTGGTGGCCCCCAAAGTCCTCCAGTGGGGTGCAGTTCACAGCTGAGTTTGCTGGGGCTCCCAGCTCCTCACACAGGATCTTCTTCACATAAGGGCCCACAACTATCACAGCAAAGCATGGAGAGAAACGAGTTGTCTCTGCCCTCAGTCAGCTCTGCACCAGCCACAGCACCACCCACCCCTGGGCTGCTCAGGGGGCTCAGCTGGTGTGGGGGATGACCCCAAAGCACAGGAGCTGCCATCAAAATCCACCCCATCCCTACAAGTGTCCCAGGCCAGGTTGGACAGACCTTGGAGCAACCTGGTCTGGTGGGAGGGGCAGAGGGTGGAATAAGATGAGCTTTAGGGTCCCTTCCAACCCAAATCATTCAATGAAAAGCCCCTGAGACACTAGTAATGCAGACCAAAACATAAGTGAGCATAGGAACGGATGTTTGGATCTCCACAGATCTGGAGGCAAGAGGAACAAGGTGCTAGGAAAGCCAGGGTGCTCCCAGAAATGTCTGTGAAAGGGATTCACAAGCTTGGCTGATATATTGAATTACATAAACCAGTGTAATGGTCCCATTTTTGCACTCAAACATCTATAGGCACATCTTTGCCTCACTGCTGTTTCCTCCACAGGGCCCTGAGTGATGGGAAGTCAGGGCAGGTTTGCTCACAGCTTCATCCTCTGGCTCTCAAGTGCTCACTGACTCATGTGAGCCCTCCAGCATCCCCCAAACTGCACCAATACCTCTGTCCCAGGACAATCCCCAAGCCCAGACACTTCACAGAGCCCTGGGATGGTTTGGGTTGGAAGGGACCTTAAAGATCCTCTTGCTCCAACCCCCAAAATACACTATGTGACAAAAGAAAATAAGACATAGACAGTTTGCTTGCAAGAAGAAAAATCCAGTATGGTACAAAACAAAAGTCAACCTTACAAGTGAAGGATATAAACTGCAGGGAGAATCTCTCCCTCTGAAGGGGGTGGCACAGCCCAGGGACACCCAGGCCCCTAGAATGCCCCAAGGCCAGCCCTGGGTACCTCCATGCATGGCATCAATGCGGATCTTGAGGTGGTTCTTCCCTGAAAGCAGCTCCTTTAATGCACTGAAGTCAAAGATGCTCCTCAGCATGTTGGCATAAGCTTCGACAGAGTCCACGATTTCCACTGGAAAACAAAAGGAGCAGAGCCCAGCCCTGAGAGGCTGCAACAAAGTGCCTGCTGCTGTGCTGACTGAGCTCAGTGCACAAGGCCTTTAGCACCCCACAGAAGCAGTTTGTGAAGGCAGGAATAATGGTGCTTAATTAAGAATTTAATTACAGGTTCTCACTGCCACTCAGGTCACAGGCACCAACAAAACCCTTAAGGCAACCTCTGTTCCCAGCTACAGCTCCTTGGACTTCCTTCACGAGGCTCAGTCCCACTCACTTACCTGGAGAGTGGGATTAAAGGAAAAGGGGAATATATATATGTCACCTTTTAATTTATTTATTTTGTAATCACCAGCACAAGTCACCAGGAGATGGTAAAAAAAACACAGTGTTTTTTCAAAAGCCTTTTTTAAATGCATTTTCATATTTCACTGCTGACAGACAGAAGTCACGTGTGAAATGTAACAGCCTTCCCACTCACAGGGAGAGCTTTTATATGTGAAACCATGGCAAAAAATAAGTCACAAGATTAAACACTATATTTGTAATCAGGAAAATGCACTTTAACTGCAGGGGTGTCTGTTTCCAAGTACACATTTGCCTTGCAGACAAAACAGCCCTTGATTTTAGTGAAGTTTGATGGATCAAGATTTCCCCACTGAAGTGGAAACTTCTGTAGGACAGAACTGATCTAATTAAAGTGCCTACACACGGTAAGATGCAGGGCAAACCAAAAAATAAATCAATGCCAGGATGCAGGAGCAATGTTCTTGGATTATCCAGTGAATAATGAGGGATCAGAATGGCCACATCTGTCCTCAGAAAGCCCAAATTTCTTTGCCCTTTCCAAGAGGAAAGAACATGTTTACCTGTAAATGGTTTGAATTTGTTCTCCAAGTCAAACTGCTGCTTCCCAATGGTGCTCAAATCCACCTGGAGATCTGGGCAGATGGCATACTCCTCAATTTTCTTGCTGATCTGGAAAATTTTATCCGTGATGGCTTCAGGAGCAGGACCTGGGAGAGGAAATGGGTAAAGGATCTGACTGTGAGAGGGATGCACCCCAGGAGAACAGGGGCTGGGAATGCCTTCCTGGGACAGCAATCCCAGGGGATGAGGAGAGCAGATCTGCTCTGTTTGGGGAAACCCACTGCTCAGGGCACTGGCTCTCTGTGACACTACAGCACAGATTGGGTTCCTTGGGGCCAACACAAGAAACAGCTGCTGAGAAATGCCTCAAACAGGGAGCCAAGCGGCCTCACCTCCGTTGGCAATGTTGAATTTGATGCCAAAGTCCCCGCTGGGCCCGCCGGGGTTGTGGCTGGCTGTGAGAATGATGCCCCCGATGGCCTTGATCTTGCGGATGATGCAGGACACGGCGGGCGTGGACAGGATGCCGTTCTGCCCGATCACCAGGCGCCCGATCTGCGGGGGGACAGCGACACAGACCCCTCAGCCAGCAAAGCCCTGGGAAAGCAGAGCCCTGGGGCTGTGTGTGCATGGCCCTCCTCGGTGCTGGGAGGCTCCCAAAGCTCTCGTGGTGCATCCGACCCTGAGCTGTTGTGCCTTTGGGTGTTTTGCCTCGGCAGTGCTGCAGCTCAGCTGGACACGCTGCACTGAAGGGCTGAGTTCTGTGTTTGGGGTGGTTTGGTTGTTTCTAAACAACACCCAAACCCAACCAACCAACCACTCTGGATGTGGCGTCAAACTTTGCTTTCAAAACACACCCAGTGAGATGGGGAGAAGCCAAAACAACACCAAACTTGAAGATCAGGGCTGCTCCCGAGGGACCAGCTGCAGAGTGTTCCAGTGGGTAACACACCTCCTCCTCCCCCTGAATTCCATAATATCCCTGGGATTGCATCCAGAGCAACGTGCTGAGCAATGCACAGTAACCAGAGTCCATGTCACAACCCAGAGGATGGGTATTTCCCTGGAAGAACACGCTCCTCACCACAGCCCCCACGTGATTTGAAAACACACCAGGCTCTGCATCAGCTGAGATCAGACCCAGGCAGGCTGAGAAAAGAGGAGGGATTCCATTCAAACCCGAGAGAAACCAGGGATCAGGAGCATTCCCAACCACAGGCCTGCCATGGGAGCTGAGCCAAGGGCACGGGATGAGTGTGATTCCTGCCCCCTGGCACTGCCAGGTGTTAAACCCCAGCCTCACTGCCCACCAGTCATGACATGGCACAGCTCTCACAGAGCAGCTGGGAAAAGATCTGCACCTCCAGCAAATAATGAGCATAAATGTGAAAGAGCACTTTACAGGCCCAGGGGGAGGCCCTGCCTTCAGCTGGGACAGCAGCTCTGGTGGGACTCTCTGGGCTCATCACACTCATTTATCACACCCACGTTTCTCTGAAGTGGCCCAACCCACACAGGGTTTGCTCTTCCTCTCTCTCAGCCCAGATCAGCACACCTTGTTCTGTGCTTTATTCCAGCCTCCAGATCTTGCTCCTTCAGTTCCACTGAGAATCCATGTGACCCCCCTCTCCAAAACTTCACCCTTCATTCCCCAGTTTCCCTTGGAGGATCATCTGCAACACTGCCCTGCTCTGTAGGCAGCTCAAGGGATGCTGTGGATGGCAGAACAAGGGATTTTCCCTCCCAAAGCAGGCAGGAGCCACAGGAGAGCTGGATGAACCCAGCAAATCCATAGTCCTTCCCCAGCCTGCCCTCCCCACACAGCTGAGCTGCAGCTTTTCCACAGAGTGAGGAAGGAAAGGAAGAAACTCTTGTCTCCATACAAGCTGCTCTCTGATTCAGGACCCTCCTTGGCTTCCAGAGGGTTTCAGCTGTCATTCCCCATCCATGCAATGCTAAAAATCCTTTGTGGCAACCACTGGGAAAGGTTGCTCAGTGGAAGATGTACTGAACAATTCACATTCAATGCTTTTTGATTCTCTGGAATTTCTTCTGAGAAAAACCTAAGGCTGTAATGATGGAGAAACACCTTTCCTGGAATTCTCCAAACAGACCCACTTTGTGCAGCAATTTTGAGTTACAGCCCTTCAAAGCAATCCAGGCAACATTCCCACTGTGGTTTTACTGATAGCCCACCAAGATGCACACAGGGAATAAAGGAGACCTCCTGCAGCCCCCTCCTCCCCCAGTAAGTAATTGCCCTGTTCTAATCAGTAAGTTCTTCTGCCAAACAAATTCCTAAAATCCAGGTCTCCCAGCATAACAAGAGATCCAGGACAGCCAGCAGAGCTTTTCCTTCTTAAAAAGCAGAAGGAAACAAAGACAAAACCCCAAAGCCCAAGAGCCTTGCAGTGCATGAATCGTGATGTACCAAAAACACACAAGCCTGTCCTGCTTCCAAAACACAGAATTCCAGCACAACTGACATCCATATAAAGGCTGCCACTCACTTGCTCACCCTCATTTCAGTTTTCAAAGGCTCCTGGAGTGTCCGTCACACAGCCACAACTTACACCCCATGAGAAAGAAACAGCCATGATTTACCTTTTCCTTTGCCACTCTGGTGGCTCTCCCTGTTACTTCATTCCTGAACAGTGTCAGGGGTTTATATTCTCATGGAAAGACTACAAAACCCGCAGGTGCCAACAGCTTGGGGCTGTCAAAACACAAAACAAGAACACACAAACACCAAGCAGTGTTTATTTGCCTTCCTCCAGGTGAATTCTCTACCCAACTGCATCACTTAGAGTGAAAAAACAGCAATTTCTGTGCTACCAAACTGGTTTTCCATTAAAAACTTCACTCCAGCAGTTGAACAAAGCTTTTGGGGAAATTAAATCTCCGAGGGACTAATTTATTATGGTTTTCTGCATTTATCAGCCACACCCCGACAGGAATTTAGGGATTTAGCATTTACCAACCCCGTTGGCAGCAGCCATTTGGACAATCAGTTCCACTGCAGACTTATTGAGGTACCTCCCATCACCTCCAACGACCAGAGAAGATGCCTGGCGATCCCTCAGGTCTATGGAGAAAAAGATACTCTGGATAAAATTCTGCAGATAGTTTGTCTTGGATTCAAAATAAAAGGTCTTCTTCCGTAGCCCGCTGGTTCCCGGTTTCTGGTCGCTGTAGGGAGCTGTTGGCACGGTCAGCACGGGCACAGGAGCATCTTCCATGGCCTTGTTTCATCCAAAAGCATTGAAAAAAGCCAAATATGCCAAAACTGAGCCCCAGCCTCGGCCCACCTATGAGACAGGAGTTCAGGGAAGCTGCTGGACACCCAAAAATAGCTCCCCGAGCCTCGAGCTGACGGTGGTTCTGTAACTGAAGCCGCCTTGTCGCGCTGGCTGGGCAGGATCAGCGTCCTGGAGAACACACAATTCCACACTGCCAGCCCTCCCTGCAGGGCTGGGAAAGGGTTTCTGCCTTCTCTACCATCTGCTGGTTCCACAGGCACAGCTCCTGGCCATTCCCGAGCCCAGCAGCTCAATCCATGTGGCTCTCCTCCCCCAGGGCAGGGGCAGGGAGGGGAGCAGCTCAGCTCCCGCTGGTCTGTGCTGCTGCCGGGTTTCTGCCAGCCCAGCACATCCACAGGGCAGTGCCAGGCCAGGCTGGCACACCGGGTCCCCAGGAGGCAACCTTCCAGAGGGATCCTGCTGGAGTCATTTAGCAAAGGCTGGTGAGGGAAAGGTCACTCTTAAAATGGAAGGGAAGGGATCTGTTACCTCCCGTTTGCTCACGCAGCTCCTGCCCTGACACCCCGACTGCTCCACGGGCTCCCTCAAAGCCAGGGATGTTCTCCACCAGGAGCAGTGGGAGCTGGAAAGCCACAGGAGCAATGGCCTCAACTGAACACCCCCAACAAGACAGATGAAAACCACAAAAAGCTATCAAGTGTTTGGGAGAACTGCAGCCAGCAAAGACACTCATTTTGGAACAGCTTGAGCATGTTCAGAAGAGACTCAGCGACCAAGAAACTTCTGTGAAGCATCTTCTTCCATGGATTCCCCATCCTGGAAGTGTCCAAGGCCAGGCTGGATGGGAAAGGAGCAACCCAGGATAGTGGAAGGTGTTCCTGCCCATGGCAGGGGTGGGATGAGATGGGCTTTAAGGTCCCTCCCAACCCAAACCATTCTGAGATTCTAAATCAGACTTCTCTCCAAACCTCTTCAGTAACACTCAGAGTCCTCTGTCTGAGCTGCTGGAAACAATTTCTGGATATTCCTGGAGCAGTTAAAGAACAGACACTTTGGAATGACCCTGTTTGTCCCATTACTGAGAGCAGGGGAAAGGAGGTGTGCACTCAGCTGAAGTGGGAGGATTTACAAAGGTGCTGATTCTGTCATTGCTCCACTAATTGATACATTTCTTTCCAAAGGGTAAAGAGATCACAGAATCATAAAGGTTGGAAAAGCCCTCTGAGATCCCCAAGTCTCACCACTAACCCAGCACTGCCAAGGCCACCACTAACCCATGTCCCCAAGATTTTGTTTTATGCATCAGTACATTAAAATCCAGCTGGGTAATTTGTATTGCAAACAACAACGAGATTCCCTGGGATCCACAGCCAGAAACCACTGGGTTGTGTTTTATCCACCCCGAGACTCCCTTAATTCCCATGCAAAGGCACAGGTTTCCCTCTAGTGGCACAGAACCCACAGTCCAGCTCCCAAAATTGCACCTGGCAGGAAAAGGCCTAAGCAAGCTCTTTCTCATTCTCAAGAAGAACTCGGTGCCCTGTGAAATGTCGTGGCATTAGGTGACAGGAGGAGGGCACAGGCCACCTCCCAGCTCCCGTGACTGCACATGGAATTACTGGCAGGGAAAAGGCCTGGGGAAGGCTGGAATTTGTGTGTGTGAGAAAGTGCACATGGACTGGACAGAGGAATCAAATTAATCTGGGGAGGAGGATGAAATGTCTGTGCACACAAAGTGAAACACATTCTATCACATGAAATATAAAATAGTGCATATAAAGCACAGGGGTGAGAGCAGTATAACAACTGAGTTTGGGTGCTCACCTGGTGCTCCCAGGGCTCTCCTGCAACACCTCCATCACTACTGGGGACAATCTAAATCCCTGGCCAGGGGTTGGGGATCACAGGCTGCCAGAGGACTCAGAGGTGGAAAAGGTCACCAAAGGTGGATGCTGAGCACCTTTGGACTGGGGCAGGCACTGGGGAAGAGCCATTAGATCCCTGATCTGGGAGGTTTTACTGGAATTATCATTATGGATCACTCACAGGCTCGAAGGGAATTCAGCAGGTCATCAGCTCCCTCCCCACAATTGGTGTAGGATCAAACACACCCAGAAAGTTGATATAACTTGCTCTTGAAATCTTTTTCTCCAGTTCAGAACTAGCCTTGCAGCTGGAAGTGTTTCCCTCGATCTGCTGGACATCCTCCTTGCTGTGGTTTAATTCCTGCTGAGCTGGCACAACAAACAAATAGATCATCCTCCTCTTCCTGACAACTCCTCACACACTTAAAATCCTCTGTGTGCAGGGAGTGCCCTCTTTGCTACAGCAAACAACCCCAGCCTCCTGAGCTTTGCCTTGTGGTCGTGTTTCCTGGGCTGTTGCTCCTGATGGCTGTCAGAGGCTGCTCAGGGCATCTCCCCCTGCCAAGAGCCTCACCCACTGCAGGCCAGGGCATTTGTTGGCTTAGATCCCTTTGCTGGCCTGCACTTCAGACACAAAAGAAGAGAGTGAAAACAAGTAACTCCCCCCACTTAGAGGGCAGATAGAGCCACTGCGCCCTCCATGGGGCTGTGTTTAGCTGCAACCCTTCTTTTCCAGCTTTGCAGGAATTTCTCACAGTACCCAGCTGCTGACAGGCATCATCTCCTTACACCCTTTTGCTGTGCTTAGTCCAAAAGACACACAGCATGAAAGCCCAGGCAACAAAAGGAGTAAAATCCCTTCACACTTACTTGGTGACTTCCCTTGGAGACAGAATCCCATCCCCCTGACTCCTGCCCTCAGAAAAGCTCCAGTCCCTGCACTGTCCCTGCACTTTGGCCATAAGAGGGTGCCAAGAGCCCTGAAAAACCCCAAGGATCAGCTGCCAAAACCTGGCACTTGGTGCCTGAGGAGACTCTGGTGGAGGCAGCCACTGCTGTGACATTTGGCACTGCCAGGACAACTGGAGCCCCAGGAAAATAAACAGCCTGCAAGCCTGTGAGCCATACAAGGAGAGCTGCTCCAACGGGAAAGCACTGTGTTTCCATCCAGAATTAATTAAAAAGCCAGGTTTGGAAGTTGCTGCAGAGATTATGGAGAGGCAAGGAAATACCTGGCACCATCTCAACAACACATCCACACAAATCAGTCCAGAACTAAGAGCCTGTCCTGCTCCTGCACTGCATCCCAGTTAAAGGGAGGAGGCAAACTGGGGGGCAGAGAAAGGCCCCAGCAGGGCTGGGAATGAAAGCCCCATCTCCAGGTTTGTCCCACTGGTAGGGCCTGTCTCCAGTGACCACGATTGAGAAACTTGCTGTTTAAAGGTCAGCCCTTCAAAGCACACCAAAATCTGCATATTATCTCTGCTGTCCTGCCCCTGCACCAGGGAAAGGGCAGGGATTCCAGCTGGTTTGCCTCAAGCAGATCTAGGAATGCTCCAGGATTTCTGGCCCCAGCCTGCTGAGACAACACCTATCCCTGGATCCTCTTAGAAACCAGTACCTGAACCCCAAAAATCCCCTTAGGCAGGGATGACCCTACACAAACCATTCTCCTTAAAGGTTTTCCCAGGCAGAGATTCAGAGATTCACTTCCCAAGGCAACACACTCCTTTTTCAGCCTTAAGCTTCCAAAATGCCTTCCAACATTTGCCCCAACCCTTCTAATTCTTGCCCTGTCCCCAGCAGGCCAGAGAACAATGTCACCTTGTTCCCTGCAGCCTCTCTGTGCTTCCCCATCCCTTGGCTCAGGTCATTCCCTCCTCACTGGCCCCACCTCATGGAATCTCAGACTGGTTTGGGCAGGAAGGGACCTCAAAGCCCACCCAGTCCCACCCCCTGCCATGGGCAGGGACACCTTCCACTGTCCCAGGGTGCTCCAAGCCCCATCCAGCCTGGCCTTGGACACTTCCA
>JAWWEE010000004.1:1613349-1631003 GCA_035221455.1 Xenops minutus
CCCCCCTCCTGGCAGGGACTTGCAGAGCCAGAAGGTCCCCCCTGAGCCTCCTTTTCTCCAGGCTGAGCCCCCTCAGCCCCTCCATGTCCCAGCAGCCACCAGCAGAATGTCCCCACAGGCAGGCCTTGGCCTCAGCTGACCAACCCACACAAGCAGGAACATCCCCCAGTGGCCCAGAAGGGTGGGCAGGGCAGGGCAGTGCCAGCAAACCCCTGAAGAAGCTGAGTTTTGTTATCAGAGATCCATCCTCAGAAAGGTAACATTCCAGAAACTGAAAATACAGCTGTTACAGACACTTTTTCTCATGAAGAAAGTAAGCTGGTGCCTGTGTTCAGCCTTGAAAAGAGAAACTGGGATGTTTTTATGCCTTGGTGGCACCTGGACATGGAGCAAACTGGGAAAGAGTCTGCAGATACAACTGGGATCTCTATTCTCACCTCCCCCAGGGCAGGAAAGGCAGGACCTGCCATGGAGAGCTTGCCTATGTTCCCACTTTAAAATTGGGGTAACTAAACCCTTCCTGGCAGCAAGAGGATTCAGAAAATAAAGGAGGTTCCCTTGTTGCTGTGCCATGTTTTTTTACCTGCAGCAAAACCAAGCCTTTCACGTGCAGTGATTTCTCAGCTAAGCACTTCCTTCAACCTGAACCATTCCTCTCCTAAAATGCAGAGAGAGTTGCATATGAATTCCTGCCACATCTAAAAAAAAGACTGATTTTACAAACAAAAGAAATGCAAACAATGGAGTGCTCACTTTGTATGTCTATTCTGCAGAATGTGTCTCATTAATTCCTAACTCCTCCTTAGACATGTAGCTGGGAACTTCTGATTTACCCACACCTTGCCAGAGGCAGCACTTACAGAGCTCAATCAGAGCTAGAAATCACCAAATATTTTGCTAGAAATCACCAAATATTTTTTGCTAGAAATCACCAAATATTTTTTGCTAGAAATCACCAACCATTTGTGTGGCCTCAACTTCTACTTCTTTTAGACAATTCTGAAAATGAAAACACTCCTGCAATACTTGCCATGGGGAAAAAATGGAAAGCTAAAAGATCACCAGGAAACCTGCCTGGGCACCAAAGGCTGCAGTGGGTAAATCAGAGCCCAGCACTGACATTTGGCACTGACATTTGGCACTGACATTTACTTGCCCAGTGTAAGATTACAGCAGAGAACCAGCAGAGTGCAGGAGTTCTGGCAGATAAAAATAGCTTTGCAACACTCCTTGCTGCCCTTACACATGAGGTCATGTACATTTAATGTCTATTTTAAACTCAGACACTTTTTAAGCATCCAGTGGGCAGGGTCATCCCTTTTTTTTCTCCACATTAACAGACACTTAGAGGAACCAGAAAAATAAGACAAATATTTTTAGTGCCTTAAAGCTGGTTTTCATTGCTGTTGCAGCCTAAACTTGGTGCACTTCAGTCACCTTATTTCAGCTACCCTGGAAATAATTAATTGCTGCTAACAGTCAAGAGGCCAAGACAAACCTTCATTTTCCTCAAATGATAATATTTCCTTATTGCATAGAAAAGGGCAGACTTTATTTTCTATAAAAGACTATAAAATTAGGCAGTAATTACAGAAAAAGTGCAGAATAAGTTATCAGGAAGTGACAAAAAAAAGGGAGAGAGGCAAAATAAAATCTTGAGCCTTATCCCTTAATCCTTCTCACACCAAAACCACAAGGATGTTTAATCAGGAACCCACCAGACACATTCAACAGAGTAAGTTTTATCTCAGTGAAGCAGTTCCAGCCTGGGATGGAACTACAGCACATGTTATGGAAAACTAGAGCATGTTTAGGGAACCCAGCCTTTATGAAACACTATTATATCACAACTGTCAGTTGTATTGCTAAGGGACAGCAGTGATTTTTGCTGTGCCTCAGTGTTTTCATGGCAATAATCTCTTCTCTCAAAGGATTTTACACACTTACAGCTGTTCCATCCCCAATCTATCACTACACGTTTCTTAACAACTATTAGCAGGAATAGGTGATACCAGAAATATGTGATTCCTTGGCTTTAAGAAATCAAACTCTGCAAAGCACAAGGACTGGAAATGGTGTGGAAGCTGCCCAATCCCTTCCTGGTTTTTGGTGGATGCTCCCAAGCTCTGGATCCTGAAGGTTTAACGCACAAGGGAGTGCACACAGTTATAAATCCACTCCTCCTGATCATTCAGTGGCACCACGTGCTGGCAGACCTGCATGGCAGAGAGAAAACAGAGGTGAAAGAGGTTTGGAGAACTGGTACCTCATGTGCTGGGGAAGCAAAATGTACTGTTTCAGTACTTGTATCACTAAATGGGGAGCATTCATCACCCATCCTCACAGCTGATATGCAAAAATGACCGTGGAATTTGATTGCCTGACAGCAAAACATCCATAGGGACTGAGCCTACAGTTTATACTGAATGAAGCCCAAAGGAAATGAAGAAATACCTTACAGGACCAGGCTATGGATAGCTAAGTGTCAGCAGCAGTATGAGAACAGGCCCTAGCCCTGTCTGTGTCATGGGACTGCCCTGTTTCAATGGCTTTGAATCCACACTGGAAAACTGGGAAATATAAAATAGCTCGGAAGCCTTTTCTTTCAAACAAAGGGATGTACTTTTAGAATAATAAAACCAGGGGTTTATTAATAAATAAATGAAGAAAGACACCATCTGCATTTGACGTGCATTTTCACATTCTGTTCCTTTGAACCATCATTTAGAATTTTCAGTAAGCCTGCCCAGCTCTGCTACAGGGATGAGGAGATCAAAATGCCTCGTGGCTAAACATCCATAAGCCAAGTTGAACAAAAGTAGCCATCTGCAAATCACACTGTGCAGAAAGACTGCAATGCATGTAGTTCTGTTTCTGATTAGTGCATGCTTGGTTTGTTTCTCACAGGCATCAATACATTGGATTAAAATTTGCCAAGTGAAAAATAAAAAGAAAATACAGCCTTAGAAAGATGGTGCTTGTATTGAATAGACAACTGAAACAGGCCCATGTGTGAAAAACTGAACAGTTAAGAACTTTTATGGCAAAATATCAAGAATTACATCTGATCTGTCCTGGCCACCAAGATCCCACTCTCCACATGCTCCTTATCATGCTAAAAGACCCACAAAAAGAACCTATAAAGATGTCACAACATTTTCTTATTGCTTAGATTTTAAGTTGGCTAAGCAATAATAATAAAAAAACCCCTTACCATCATGGATTTTGGTGCCACTTCCACAGCAAAAACTGTAAGTCCCCTGTTATTCAGGCAGTTCTTACTCTGCTCATTGTTGACATGAATAATCACTTTATTTTCAGACTGCAGTGAAAAAACAGAAAGTGTTACTGGGTAAGTGTCAGTTGTTTCTGTAACAATTATACATTGCTCTTGCTTGCTCTGACTTTGCTGTTTTACAGGATACAAAGACTTTAGGGATACTCTTTGAGGAGTAACAGTTTCAAGAGTGCCTTTGCACCCCCAGAGCCCAGACCTACTGTCAGAAGTCCCTTAGGATTCACTGAAATAACAGAGAGCATCCAGTTGTCCCAGTGCAGACCTCATCTCCTTCTCTGACATATCCCAAACATATAAATAACCCTGGAATATCCACCCTAAAGGGCAAAGTGCACATCTAAAGCCAGAGTTCAGGGGCCTCAGCATTCAGGCCTAATATTAGTCCACCAACCCATCTCCTTTTGCATGTCTGTCCTTTTAAAAATACACTTCTTGCTGTGATCTTTGAAGATTTAAAGCATCTTAAGTGCAGCATCTTACTGAGCTCTCCTGATTTACTCACAGTTCCTGATACAAATGAGGCTGAGCAGGAACAGCACATTCATTATATTCTATGTAGAAAAGTTTAAAACCTCTGCTTCTCACCAACCCCTTCTGCTTGGATTTACAATTCTCAGCTTGGATTAGCAATAATCCTGTAAGACTAACCTGTTAACAATTCATTCATAACACAATCAATGCAAATCACTGCTCTTTGACTTTCCTGTGGGCACTGAAAATATTAAATACTGCAAATGCTGTGGTCTTTGCTCTTTCTGTAATTGTATTTCCAGTTCTTAGTGCTTGTTTTCTCATATTATGATGACATTGTGTCTCCAATTATCAAAATGTTGAAAAATTGGAATGTGAACACAATATAAGATACTTAGAACTGGTTGCCTCATTATAATAATCCGTCCCTTCCAAGAACTCTCTTCTTTACAAGTCTGAGTCATTTGTCCAAAGGAGCACATGGGGGTTTTTTAATGAAATAAATACAAAAACCTGGTACCAGAAAACACAACACTCAAATATGACATGGCAGGAAGAACTGCAATAGCAGACATTAACACAGAGGTCTCAGGCCATACCTTATTTTCAATAACAGAAGTGATTCTGCTGCCTGACTTGTAGGTGTGGAGCAGGATGTTGTCAGAGCCATCCAGCCCCTTGGCCTCTCCTTTGTTAAGCACAGAGCTGCAGAGAGCCCTGCTGAGCTGGGAGCCCCCTGTCTCCAGACACACAGCTCTGACCCGGGGCTTGCACCTCTCTGCATGGACAGCAATGACAAAGGGACACGCCTGCCATGGAAAACACAGGGGTTAGCAGCACCTGACCTGTTGGCTTTGCCCTCAGGTTTTCACAGCAAAGGATTTCCATGTCTGCTCTGGAGCAGAATTAGCCAGTATGGCCCTGAACACCAAATATGCCAAACCTGAGAGCTGTGGCAATCTTTCACAGCAAATGAAAGCTCAGGACAAATGCCACTCAATAAGCAGTTTGGTGCATTCAGCTCTGACACAGCAAGCCCTCCCTTGGACAGCCAGATGTAAAGGAGTTAAGATGAAGTATGAATGTATTCCAGTGCCTGGGATAAACCTGTCTCTTTGCCTGTTGCTGTTTGGGCCACTTCCCACAGTTTTAACACACCTGCAATGTTGCATTAAGCAATGCTAGTCCTGGTGTTTGCATTTTCTTAGACAGGGTAAGAGCACCTCAGTCCCTTTCCAATGGCTGCTGGAATCCACCAGGATTCCTCAAGCTCTGTCTTTAGTTTGTTAGAGGCTCAGTGCTCCCAAAACAACACTCTTCCATTGTTTGAAATCAAGGAATTAAAGTGTTAAGTGATAGGCACAAATTAACAGATGGAGATTTTCAGATTACAGTTGTCCCTTGGAAAGCCATAAACCACAGCTGGTTTAAGGCACAAACACCTTCCTGGCATTCCCAACTGGCTCAAAACTTCCCCCAAATCCTCTTTCTTGGAAGATCGCTCCGTCTCGCGGCTGAAATGCAGAAGAACAGCTTTGCAGGGGCTCTGCCGACCACAATTTGCAGGAAAAGCAGAAACTGCTTGTCGAGTCACTCACCAAGAGCCCAAGATTTCACTGAGAGAGAACCAGTATCTCCCACACTGACTGGTTTGGGGTCTGCATGTATTTGTTTCACACAGGTATTTTATACTGTGACTTTTTACACTGACCTGTTAAATACAGTTAAATGACACTATCAGACTATGATCCTAAAAGTCTTTTCTTGGGAATGAAACAAATTATTTCATTATCTGCATATTTAATGCTTTCTTTAATTTTTTCTCTTAATTAAAGAGATCCTCTTTCTTCAGTGAGAACTATTAACACCAAAACTATTTCTGTAAGCATAAATTAATAAAATAAAACCTCTAAGTGTACATAAACTTTAGAAAAATAATCCCTGGCCCTGTAAGTTGATAGCGTGTCACCCCAAGCCTCTACATTAAAATTTTATGTTAACCACCTTTAAACACTGTTGTGAAAATCCACAACAACAGAAACAGTCATGTCTGAAAACCAGGAATTCTGAATCAGGTGGAAAAAATTCTCTTGCCCACTTTTGTTGTGGTTTGTGCCAGGAAAGTGACTGCTTTAAGGAGAGCAAGTCCTGCATTTCCTAAGTTTGCTGAGAGGTCCCAGTTTACCATCACTTCCCCCCAGCAAGAAGCACAAATCCTTTCAATAGGGATCACTTTCCTCTACAACCCCCCAAAATCCTGGCCTTCTCTAAGGCAAAAGGAAGGTTTCCTCTTGCAGCCACCCAAGTGTTATCCCAAGGAACAGGAAAATGAAACTGGCAGTGCCAACCCTGAATGAACCGTGTCTGGAGGGCATCCCTGGCCCCTGGATCAGTTCACAGCAGACACAACCAGAGCTGCAGGGGAACAGGAGCAGCTCTTGGTGCCCTGTGAGCCTTGTACCTCTGTCATTTGCAAGGCCTTGTTGTAGCCCAGGGCCAGCAGAGTGACCCACAGGTCCCTGGGATCCCCATCCTGGTCTGTGGCTTCCATGAGATTCAGGTCCAGAAATCCCTGCCTCGTTAGTTCGTTCCTCTTCATCTCAAAGTTCTCTGTTGAAAAGAAAGAGAGAGTAGCACTCCAAAGTCTGTTCTCTCTGCAAAGACCCTTTATGTTTCCAAAGCCAAAATCCCACTCATGTTAGTAAGGTCTAAAAGATGGAGCCCTTGTGCAGCCTCGGGCTCTCCAGTATTATTTGGGAGAGACTGTCCTTGCCCAGGCATGTGCTCTGTCCCTCTGCATTCTGGATAATGCCTGGAAACAGCTGTTCCCTTGGGAGAACCCAAAAGGGGCTGAGATTTCCAAAGAGAAAGAGTTTATAATGATTTTTTTTCCTTTTTGCTCAAAGTTTGTGGCTGAGCTTTGCAGAACGGGGTATTTTAGGAATGGGAAATGAAAGTCAGCTGGAACCAGCACCTTTAGTGCTTGAGGTCCTTGATGTAGAAATGATTTACTTAGTTCCTAAAAAGCAATAAAACTCCAGTAATCCTAACACCCCCCTCTAGAGAGAATATCATAGATATCACTCTAATGTCAGCAAACACATAATTGAAATGTCCTGGTGTCAGAGAGTTTTAAAAATGGTTTTCTCATCTTCATAACAATGCTAAATCTTTACTATATATTATTAAAAAGGGATTACCAATTTAATAAATCTATCTAAGGGTACAGATGCTGTAATAAATGGCTTGAACTTTGGTGTCAGGATTTATGGTATTTGTCTGAACCCTTTCAACTGATTAATGACCTGGAAAAAAATTCACCAGATTCCCCTTTCCTCCCTTATTTATTCACACATATTTACCCCTCCTACCTGGGCACAGAGGCATCACCCTGACAGAGTCCAAGTGTGGAAAGGCATGTACAGGGATGAAACAGAGGAGAAATTCAGCTATAGGAAAGGATTTTGTGTGAGCTTTCCATCAGCTAGGAAAAAGCCCAGTGTCTTGGAGTGTTTGGGAGAGAAATAATTAGCAGGATTTGCCAGATCTGAAGTATTTTGGCTAGGGTGTGTCACAGTCTGCAAGGAATTATGTCAAACATGACAGGGGCTGATAGACAATGAGACACTGGCAATCCATACAAACTCTGGATGCCATTTTTATGGCATCATGTCCACACTTATTAAATGTCCCTCTCAGCTCTTTGTGAGATATGAAAGCAGGAGCAGCCTGATCTGCACCAAGGAGATGCATTAAACAAATACCTGTTCCAGTGTCATTCACCAGGTGATCCAGGATTAGAAACCCTGGGGTTTGTGGCAGCTACAAAGCAATTAGGAATGGGAAGGATTCTCTCAGCAGAAGATCAGTGGCACACACACCAGAATGAAGCAAAACAAAGGACAGGAGACTGGAAAAAGGGAGAAGAGAACAATATCTACATGTGTTCTTGCAATAGGATACAAAATGAGTAATACTTCTTTCTGTACTATACACATACAGCTTGGAAGTAGATTGACAGGCCTGATTAGTTTTATTAAGGCCAGGAGTGAACTTACCCTTACACACAGCCCAGGCTTCCTCATCACACCTCTCCCCACTGGTTCTCAGCTCAAAGAAGTTGTATTCCTCCAGACTCAGGAGCCCATTCCCATCCAAATCTATTGTCTCAAATATATCCAATAAGGCAGCTCTAAAAGATGAATAAGGCAAAACTATTTCCAAAGGCTTCTTTTCCCTTTGCAGTCTCCCAGTATGGTCAGGAAGTGCTCAGTGCATTTGAGAATCTGAGTGTTTTAGGCAGATACAACTTTGAAAAAGCTGCATTTCTGCTGGAGCACACACTTTCCCCAATTTGGGAATACGACTCACTGGAAGTCTGTGGTGAGGGCCAGCTCTCCATCTTCATCCCTGTAGAGCAGTTTTGCTTCTCCAGGAGTTGGTGGTTTGCCCTTTTTCAGCCTGCAGCCTGTTGTGAATGGGAGCAGCCAGTATATCCCAGATCCAAGCTCCCCCTTCCAGCCACACATCTGCTCTTGGAACACAGGCAAGGTGGTCAAATGAGGCCCCTCCTTCTGACCAGCAATGGTCATGCAGCAGTGATTAATCACTTGGAAACACTGCTAATGCTGGGCTCTTTCCTCAAAGACTAGTTTTTCAAAAACTAGTGAATCTCTTAGAATAAAAATTAAAAAAAACACACAGGAGCAGAGAGGAGGGGAGAAAGGGGAAACAAGTTAATGCTGCTATTTCTCCTGCCTTATTTCTGCCAGAGGATGAGAATATTCTGTGCACTGTGAAGTTCAAAATTATACATGGCAAGGACAAAGAAGATTAAAGGAAATTTTAACTAATACTGCCTTTGAAATTTTGGGCTGGAAGGTGCAGGAATAAAGTGGGTTTCCAGAGAGCACCTGCAAATAAACCCCCAGCAATGCTGCCAATGTGGTTCTCCCCAGGATTCCATTACACTTCCATACAAGAGCCCTGCCATTCTGCTGCCTCGCCCCTTGCACAGGTGCTGCCAGTTTTAAAAGGGAACATGCACAGAACAAGGGGCAGCTTGAAAGCCTCTCACCCACACAGCATTAACAGACACTAATGAAGTAACAATTAAAACAGGAACACAGCAAAGCCAGCTGACCTCTTTGCTCTGTAGTTCAGTAAAGCCCACAAGCTGTGGATTCTCCTGGTTTTCATTCTCCTTCAGGATGAACAAAGCTGTGTCCACTGCCAACCAACCAGATTTTCCTAGGAAGAAAAATATCCCACACATAAAGGCTTAATGATGGTTGTCTTTGGACCCTAAAGCAGGTATTTTCATGGTATTTATCACATGTAAAATGGAAAATAACAATCCATTGTATGATATGGGCATTTCCTTCCTATTTGGGCCAACCAGAAAAACTGTTCCAAGTCTTGTGATTGTCTTACAGATAATTATTACTATTAATGGTTCTATCATTAAGAATCAAGAATACCAAGGTGTGGTTACACACCATACAAATCAAAATTTGCAGACATTTTTCTCCTAAAAAGGTCATTGCTGTGCTGATGTGAATCCCTTCCTTACACACCAGTATTGTGCCTTTCTCTCCTCAATAACACACACAGGTATTTCTATATATAGGACAATAATGTCCTGTAAAAGTAGAATGTTTTACAGGATTAAAGAAAAAATAACCTACTTGGAGAGAAAATAACTCCAATGCAGCAACAAGATGAAGGCTCTTGGTAAATCCCAAAGCCAGCAGTGTTTGGGAAACACTGAGTGATCCCAGGTGGATCTCATGCTGAGTTTCACTCTCTGGAGAGGAAAAATGAAATAAAAATACACTCACCTTCTGCCTGGGGAACATTTAAAGGCCTGATGGTAACACAGACTGAGGACCTCTGAGGGAGGTGCATCCTGTACTTGTGACTGATGATTTCACCATCTTCTTCCAAGTAGAAGCACCCTTTGGATTGTGCACACTGCCATTCCTGAGAACCAAGCAAATGTTACATGTTGGCTTCCTCTTTGGTGAAGATAAAAGCACCTTCTCTGAAATACCAATTGATTTTATTATTTAATAAATCCTGCATGAACTACACCACTAGGTACAGCACCTTTCTTTTTCTAACAACAAGAATTAGCTCAAACAGATGCTAAAACAGCTGCACACTTCAGTTATTGATTTTTTTTCAAGCAGCAGCTCCCAATTTTCAATTTCAAATATCATCAGAATGGTATTTCTTTAGCAAAAAAAGAGATAAAACAATTACAGACACCTTGTTTGCCTGAGGAATGTAAGACATCCTTGATTTGCCTTCCCTGGTTTGGATCAGAGGGTACTCAGGGACTCAAGGATTTAAGAGCCCTAATTTTTGCCACTGATTTTTGTGGGAACAGGATCAATTTCTCCATTCTAAACACCTGCCATTCAATCATTAATTCTACTTAAATCAATTTTACACAGCTGGAAACTATCTTAATCCCAAATTACTTGTTCCATCCTCAGCCCCCCAATAATTCTGGCAGCCTCATACCAATTTCAGGTGTCAAAATCTGCTAATTACATTTGTAAACAGCTGACAACGTGGAGTAATTTAAGGACAAATATTATACACTTTGCAACTCACTTCCTGCTGTTCTTTGGAGGTTTGGGATTTAAAAAAAAAACAAAGAGAATTTAAGGTTTTGCTGAGGAAGTTCTAAAAGACTTTGATCAAAGCTTTGGGAAATCAAAGCCTGAACTGTTATTCTTGCAGAGAGCATAAGGTGGTGCTAGATGCCCTAAATTATCCATGTCAAATTACAAACAGGGACACTTGGGAAGAGAAAAGATGGTTTTCTGGTTTGATTTTACTGTGACACTTGAAAACGTAACAGGAGTTGTGAAATAACAGCTAAAATGGGAAATGATTGTACTAGAAATGTTCATTGTAAAGGAATTCAGGCTACTGCAACTTAATTTACTATGGAAATTGTCCACACACTGATGCATAATTCCAAATAAAGAGCAATGCTTGTGAGAGGAATTGTTCCTATGATTGAAGCAGAGGGCTCCATTTTTAGGACATGACACACTTTCTTTTTTTGCTGATGTCTTTCAGTCTTGGCTAAAACCAACCCCAGGAGCACTCTGCAGAAATTTAACATCTCCATCACTCTTTTCAGGCACTGGGATTCAGCTACAGCTGAAGCCCAACAGGTCAACATGGTGTTGTAATTGGCTATTTTTTTAACTCCTAAAATTTACTGATATGGCTTTGAACACGTCCCAAAGCTCCACTGACAGAAAGAAAACACATGGAATAATGTACTAGGAACACATCCCATTTTTTAAGGGTTTTTAAACTGAGACATTCACCATGCTCTGGTTTCCTCTGTCAGAAATGTTACACTGGCTTTGCTCCAGCTGCCTCATGGCAATATTTTCCTCCTGACCCCAAACCACAGGTGAACAGCAAAGAAAATAAATAGGTATTTCTGAATAGAAGATGAAGAATTTTTGGGTGCTGGATTCTGACCCACACCAAATTAATTTGATTTTGAGGGAGCTTGCGCTGTGCAAAACAAGAGTTTATAAAAATTATTAGTTCTACTTCCACTTTTACAAGTTTATTGGTTAATTTGAGGGTTTGAATGATGCTAATCAATACTAATTGATATCTGCAGCTGCTTTTTTTTCTTTTTTTCTATCAGTTCTTACTGGTTTGTGCACAGAAAGCAGAAGCCAACCTTGGGTAAGTGTGTGCTGGTTTCATACACCACACATCATGTTTGAACAAGGTGAAATTGCAGGTTAAATTGCATGGAGGTCCAGATACCTAAACAGACTGCAAAAAAATTCCTCTGGGAGGGTGTTTTTAAATTTTAATATAGAACAAATGTCACTGCATAGCAGCGTGGAAGATCTAAAGGGCTTCAGAGTTCAATAACAAATCCAGAGTTGTTATTTGAAACAAAAATGTAGCTCCTGAGAACAATCAGTTCAGTTTTCCAGCAGCAGTTACACTATGTGGTCATAACCATTTTTTCCCTTTTATACAGGAGTCTCAAGGTGCACATTTTTTAATGTATCTGAGCAGTTTCCAGTTAATGTTTTATATTTCTGCAGCTATTATTTTCTGGTGAAAGAAAACTAGTAAAGGTTCAGTCAAGAAAGGGAAAACAAAGGAAAAAGATCAATATTAACACTCTACAAATATTGACTTAGCAGAGTGACTTTGTTGTCTCTCTCCCACAGGAATTTATATTGAATGAGTGATTTATTTAAAAGAAAATACTGATTGAGCATATTTGTCTCACTAAAAATCAGTATTTTCAGGCTACAGCCCATATTTACAAAGTAATGCCCAACAAACTGAATATGCTCACAGACCTGTTATTTATTTCCAATTACCTTTCATGTAAAACTTTATGATACACAATCTTTCAGGCTACTTAAGCATTTAAAGTTCTCACCAACCTAATACATTATTAAACTTTAAATTCCTCAAGAAGTCATTAAAACCTTTTCTCCCACAGTGGCTCCATTTATAAAAAAACCACACTTTGTTCTATTCAAACCTTCACACCTGAAAAATTCTTTTCAATAACCAGATGTCAGCAAAACCAACAGTATATAAAAACGTTAATAATAATAATAATAATAATATGTATCAAGAAACCCCTCAGTAGTTTATGGCTGCCCCTGACAAAGTATAAATAAAACAGAAAGAGCCATTTCCCCCTGATTTTTAGCTTGTTTAAAAGGCACTGTCAGGGGTGCCTAGAGGAAAACAGCATAATGGCAGGGTGATACCTTCATTGTGGCAGGCTCAATGAGCCTGGTGCTCCTGTTGCTGCTGGCACCCACACTGAGAGTGGCACAGATGGCAGCTCTGCCACTTGGGGCTGAGGAGGGCCTGGAGGGAGCTCTGCTGTCACCTGCAAACACAGGGATTTAGTTCCAATTCCATTGTCATCCCATTAGGTCAACCCACTCCCAGGGCTGTTTGTCATAAACCTGGGGTTTGGAAGCACACAGAGAAACTGGAGGATGAGAATTTCCCTTCATCACTGTTTTGTCAGAATGGGTTTGTTTTTTTTTTGCCCAGAATTGAAACAACTTAAACCAGCACAAATTCCATGCAAATATTTCACCCAGTCTGTTACCTGTGGTCTTTTTCCAGTTTGGGAAGGTTTTTAAGTATCTTTGGAACTCCAGGAAGAACATTAAACTCTCCTATTGATTGTGCTTGGGGAGCAGCCTTGATAATTGAAACAAACACACTGTTTATTGATAAATGTTTAAGGTTTCATCTCTGATCTGGGAAGGAAATAAATAACTTGTCTACGTTGCAACATCTGAGCATTCATTTTCTCTCTTTCCCTCTGGGCTGTGCCACATGACAGCCAGCAAAATTCACCCTTAGGAATCTGAGAGCTTATTCTTAGGAATTTGAGAACAGATTCTACTGAGCTATTTATGTGATTGTCACCGAGAAAAATTCCCCAAAACCTCAACTGCTCACTGAGCCAGAACAAAAGCTCCAAAAGTGAAACAGAAATACCTTTAGGCAGTTTGGGCTCAGTTTTCCTGGAGCTTCTGGGGGATGGTTTTGCCACTGGTGGTGTGATGCCTTCAGAGGGGCTTTCAGCTTGATTGCCAAAGTGCTGTTGCCTCAGCCTGCTGTCCCCTTGCAGCCTGTCCCGGGCTGTGCTGCAGCACTGCTCCCTGCTGCTCAGGTACAGGGCACAGAACTGCACAGAGACAAAGGGAACTGCTGAGGGTTCCCATGGCTTCAGGGAGTAACAATGCCAGGAGCAAGGAAAGGACAGGACAGGAGATGTAATGCATTTTCTATTCAAGCACAATATTAATTTTGATTGTCATGAATCAGAGCAACCACTCAAGTAACGCAGGAAAATGGAGCCTTGACTCCACAAGGAGTTCCAAATACTGAATAAAAATTAAGTGTGACTCTCAACTGAAGAGATGATTTATATTTCTCTCTGAAAATTTCAAGACTGATCTTTAACAAAGGATTCTTACTAGTTTTCCTCCTATGAAATGATGTACAAATCTTTGTGGCCTGTTTATTCAGTTCAAAACTCAGTCCTAGGCCATTTGGGATCGTGGGCAAGATGATCAAGAGACACATGGAGGTGGCAATACTGTGTTGGGTAATATTCACAGTGTCAGTAACAGCAAGCCAGTAACACAAAGACAAGTATTTCTATTTGCCAGACCTTGTTGTAATCAAGTTTGCCACTGCAGTTAAAATCAGCTTGTTCAGTAATGCTGTTCACTTCATCCACAGTCATTTTATCACCTCTCTGCAATAAAAAAAAAACCAACAAACAACTCAGTTTGGGTTCATTCCCACTTCTACTGTAGCACAATGTTACCATCTAATTTCCAAAATCTCTGCTAATGGTTAAAGATGGATAACTGAGTTTCTACTGGTACTTACTGTTGTCAGAATTTTAAACAGTTCATCATGTAAAATATATCCAGTCTTCTCTGTGTCTATTTTTTCAAATGCTTCGAGTAGTTCAGTTTTTGTAGCTGGCTTTTCTTCTTTTAAAATAGCACAAAAATCATCAAAATTCAGTGTAGTTGTTTGTGAAGTCCAGTATTTATTAATGGTCTTCTGAGATGGATTTCTTCCAGCCTGTTGAAGTACTGAAGAATAAAAGACAATATTAACCACATAAATTCCAGCTGTCCCTAAAGGAGTTTTCTCAAAACATCCTTGAACCACTTTCCATGTTCACACTTATTTTTTAAGCCAAATCACTCCATGGGAAAAGTGGGTCTGAAGGACAGTTTTGGTTGTAGTTTCAATCCATGAATTCAAAGAGTCTTCTCCAGTGACAAGTGTAAAACTAATCCTATACCAAGAACACATTATTAGATCCTATTTCTACTAAAACCTGCATAAGTCTTTCCACTTAGTTTGCCACAAACCTGAGATCTAGTGCAGAATTTATCTTAAACAATATTTTGTGTCACATTTATGCATTTGAACTTACCCATTGAAATGACACAACGTGGAAAGGAAACTGATACCAACAGACACACTTTAAGGCCACCAGCCCACACCACTGAGGCAACCTGAGGGATCCTTTAGTTTCTTGCCATATAATCAAGTCTTTTAGGGGAGCAGGAGAGATCCTTCATCTCTGCTGGGCTGACACTTGATTTTCAGCCAGCTGAGCAACGACCAGGCCTGTGCTGAGAACAGCTCTGTGAAAGGTTCAATGAGACTGCACCTTTCATTTATATTTCTTTGTGCACTGATCCTGCTAAATAACCTCAATGTTATTACAACACCCAGGAAAAAAAGCAACTCTTTGTGAAGAAGCAGAAGTCCTACAAATAAAATGTCCCAGAGCCATCCTCTGAGTGAACACTTTACAGTTTATCAGCCAAACATCATGTAGCATGTCTAAACATTGGCACCTCTCATTTGAGAAATGCCAGAATTAAGAGGCAATATAATTCTGGAATTCTCAATGCCTACTAATTCTAAAATAAGTACTTAAATACCTCTGAAAAGATTGGGAGCCTGAGCAACCAATTGTGCTCTCCAAGCTGACCTTGAAACCACAAGGCCCAAACACTTGCTACAAAGCCAAGTGGCACATGGACAGAGATGAAAGCCAAAGCATATATTAAAGAGATGACACTTGTTCATACCACCCCATGTTAAAATCCAGATTATCCCAAACTATCACTAGGATGTTTTAAAGGCACTTTTACTGTTGTGTTTGCTTGAGAAATTTTATCTGGGGTAGTGAAACCTCCCTCTGAACTGAGCCCACTCATCCTGGTGATTTAGAGAGAAACAGCTCTGTCTGATACTCCCACCTCCATGAGCCATCCAACACCTAGCAACAAAGGGTTTGAGGGAATGAAAAACTTTGAGGAATGGCAGTTTCTACAAACTTGGAAAAATCACTACGTGGTATTTTATAATAGGAAAACGTCTTCAAAAATACTTGAACTCTGAACCTTCTCCAAAACAACTGAATTCCTTAAAGCAGTCACTGAGTCTGTGCCCTGGGCTGCTCCCCCTGCTGTCAAGTCTCCACTGTCCCAGGGGAAAGAATCAAATCCTTACCCAGGCTGAGCTGTTCCCTTGATGTGATCTTCTCTAAGCTGCTCTTCAGGACAGCCAGGTAAGCTGCTCTGCAGTTCAGGTAGAAGTTTGCCTCCTCTGCATGCTGGGACTTCTTCCCTTGGGAATTTTCCAAGTGTGTGGCTTTGGGCACGGAGAGGGATGTGTTATTGCCAGGACTGCTGGCCATCCTGTGAAGGACACAATTACAGATGGAGTTTGTTACCACCTTGCCTGCTTAATGAGGCCTCTGTTTGTCCTGGGAAACACAGACTGGCACCAATTGTTCTAACATTTAGGTCATACCCTTCCCATTCCCAAAATCTGGGATGGGAATAGCCAGAGCTGTGGTTACTATTCACTATTTATTCTTCCTTGGCAGTGAAAAGTTTAGATTTATTGTTAGGGTTAAAATATTATATTATATTATATATAATACATATTATAACATGTAATATTATATATAACATATAATGCACTATTCTATAATATGCTCTATATATAAAATATATACCTATTATATATAATATTATTTAGTCATGATTTTTCAAGGCATCAAAACACATTTTCACATTATCTGTGAAAGAAGCCATTGCTTTCCATGTTTTCTCTTTTTACAGTTGTAACTCAATAAAACATATGGATAACAGTAAAACTGGGGGAAAATGTAACTCTTAGTCCCTCAACTATGCCAAGTTAAGCACACAATTCTGCCTCTAAGAGTTATCTAAATATAAATGATAAAAATAAATGGGCATCAAACTTTGCACATCTTAGACCTTTTAAGTACAAGACCCATATAACTAAACAATTGGAAAAAAACCATGAAACTAATTTTTCTTCTCCATTATTAAAACAATTCCAAGCAGCAACTGATGCTGTTTGCTCACCAATGGGCAGTGAACTATAACAGCAGCTTCCTGCTTTTTCCAAGGGTGATTAAGGTTTTTAGAAGGCCACCACAGAGGGACCCTAAATCCTGTTGTGCTGTTGCTCTAACAGCCTCTCGTATTATTTCACCCAATGTTGACTTCAGAAAAATATATTCCAGTCTAATAAATGGAATATCTCAAGTTCAGCAACAAGACAACGGCATCAGAGGGTCCCCTGCAGGACTCATTGGATTTTGACTCAGGAGGCCTAAATCACTTGCACCTTGGTGAGTTATACAGGCCTTTTACACTTGGGAAAGGAAGATAATAATCCTTATCATGGATGAAGTACCCTATTTGTAATACCCAGCCCGCCTGCCTGACACTTTAATATTACACAGGCACTGCAAAGACCCCACAGGGACCCCCTGACACAGCCTGGCTCCTGCAAACGGGTGTCACTATAATGGAGCACCAGTGTTACACACACAGAATGGAACTGGGGGGGGGAAAGTCGAGGAGGCAAAGAAGAATAAATGTTAATTTTTCCAGTAACTGGTTTGTAAAATGGGAACTCTCGTTTGTACTCCTCGGGCCCCACGTTAAGTGAGATATTTCTTGTGTGGGCCATAGTTCTGCCAAGAAGTGCTGCCAATCCATGGCTGGGAAGCTCAGGGAGCTCAGTGCCACCACTGCCAGTCCCCTCCTGGCTTGGGCTGGGACAATTCTGCTGGATAAGTGACACCTTAGACGAAACACATGGAGGGGAGCAATCTGGCCTGGGCTTTCAGACTGCCAGGGAGGAGGTTTGGGTGGGATGTTGGGATGAAATTCCTCCCTGGGAGGGTGGGCAGGCCCTGGCACAGGTTGGACAGAGAAGCTGTGGCTGCCCCTGGATCCCTGGGAGTGTCCAAGGGCAG
>JAWWEE010000004.1:1640823-1653437 GCA_035221455.1 Xenops minutus
AAAATGTATTGTCCAATACACTGATATTATTATTATTATTATTATTATTATTATTATTATTATTATTATTATTATCTTTTCCTATTTCCATACTCTAGCTCTGTTCCTAAATTTCCATTTTTTTTAATAAGGGTGATTCTCCCTTCTCTGAGAGCAAACAGGGACTAGATGATTTGATTTACATCTTTAAATGCTTCAAAGAGAAAATACCTTAAACTATCATGGTAGGAAATTTTTTTAATGCATATTCAGTGCAAATCCTGAAGAAAATCCTCTGCTATTGCTGAACCTGAGTTCCTGCCCTGAAAATTAGAATATATGGATTTGGGGGGTCCTGTCCTTAAAAATAGAATATATAGATTTTGGGGGTTCCTGTCCTGAAAATTAGAATATATGGATTTTAGGGGTTCCTGCCCTTAAAATTAGAATATATGGATTTTAGGGGTTCCTGCCCTTAAAATTAGGATATATGGCTTTTTGGCCTATAAATCCCAAGGCAAGGCAGGTTGTGTTTGTTGGTTTTGACACAGCCTGCTCCCAGCTGAGCTGATTCATCCTGATTCCATTGGGAAAAACTCGGGGAAACTTTGCAAACATGGAATTTCAGTGAGGGATTGCATTTGTTTTCCCTTCTTCCCATCCAGCTTCCTGGAACTGCAGTCCCAAGTGAGAAGTTCCTTGGCCAGAATTCTGAAAACCAGAGCAAATCTCACAAGCCTCCAGGTGTGCTTTCCACTGATTTATTGTTTCAGCTCCTTTGAATGTAGGATTTGAGAGAAAAAGGAGAATTTTATGTGCAAGATTTGAGTTTTAAGGAATAGGGAAGCAAACAAAAGCCTTGAAACCAGGCAGGGCTGACTTGGAAATCCAGAAAGTGCAAAAAAACCTCCAAACTTGGTAATCTTTAGACTAAAAGAGTTGCTTTTCCAAGTCCACCACTTTGAATTTGTATCACTCCTCCACAAATAAAAACATGAGTAGTTCTCAACTGTGACTTATAACTCAAAATATGAGTTATTGCTACACAGATTTGTGTGTCCTTGGGGATTAAATATCCCTTTGTGTTGCACTGCTTGTACTATTTAACTTACCACTGATGGACCATCATTTAATAGTGTAATATATATAAAAATGCAAATCATTGCTGTTCTATTCAGGTTTGGTTTCCTGAATAGATTCAGCAGGAGGTTCTTTGCTGTCTGTCAATACCTATCAATATTAATGTCTACCGGTATTAATTGCAATGCTTATTTGGAGCTTATGAACGCTTTGCAGAAGTGCTTTAATTCACGTGGTTTTGCCACCTATTCGAGAGTTTGGGAAGGGGATTTACCAGTGCCCTTCCTTCTTTTCCAGGCTTTGGAGGGCAGCAGAGAGCTGGAAAACATCCTCGGTGCCTCGGGCTGCCCGGCTGCCCTGAGTGCTGAGCTGCACAAAACCCAAACGCTGTGTAAGTTGTGTTTTCAGCACCTTCCTCACCCCCACTCCACGTGTCCCCTGTGCTGCGAGGGACTGTCACACGCAGGACTCTGCTCTGGCCATGGAAACGGCGCCTTCGGTGTCCTCCTGGGTGCAGAAAGGAGGGGAGGGCAGCTTTGGGAGAGCGACACCTTTTCTCATGGAAATAGGGAGCTACTTAGTGGGTCGTTAGCTGGGAATTAGGAGCAGCGTCTGCACTCGCATTGCTCGGCCTTTCTTCTCCTCTGCCGAGGAAGTTGGGGTGTTTGGTTGCCTCCTGCCAGGAGGATTAGGCTGAATATAAATTTCCAGGCTTCAAAAATCGCTATTCATGTGGCTCGAAAGGATGGACATTCCAGATGCTTACTGTGTTGGGATAAGGGCACTTCCCACATGGCACATCTGTAATGCTTTGCCCAAGGAACCCAGAAAACTGGGCTTTTTCACTTAAATATCTGTCTGGTTTGAGGACACTCTTTATCCTTCCTCCAGGTCAGAGGTTCTGGAGTTCCTTGCTCCTGCCCTTCTCAACTGCCCCTGCAGCCACAAGGGGAGGATGTGGTGGGCAATAGTCTGATGGGAAAAGCCTTCCCAAAGCACTGGCATTTATTCACACAATTCCAGCAGCTGCTGGTGTTGGGATTGCCATTTCTTCCCTGACTTCTATTCCAAAGCTGATTCCCTTTTCCTTCAGCTTGTGCATGCACTGCAGTGTTCCCACTGTAAGGCCAGAGCCTTTCTAATACAGGAGGAAGTTCCCTGAAAACAGTCAGTGTTTCCATTGCCTGCTCTGGACAGGGCAGTCAGGCAGCCCAAAGGAGAGCTCAGACCTGCTCCTGACATTCCCTGTCATGTCCACACCTCCTGTCAGCTCCTTGGGAAAGAAGCATCCTTCCCCCATCCCTGGATTAGGAACAAAGCACTGTGTCAGAAAAAAATGGGAGCAAAATGTGGTGTGAGGCTGTAAACACAATTACAGAATGGTCAGAATTACCTGAATTTTGACTATTCTTTGCTAATTTTTCTGAGTACACTTACACAGGTATGGAGGGTTTTCTGTGCTTTGAAAGGGAAGGCAGCAGAGATACCATTTCCTTTGAAACCTCTGGGGCAACATTTGCTCATTTGGGATTTCTTTCTTCACTAGTGGCTCAAGCAGAAGAGCTGCAGCTGCTGAAGGCAAACCATGGAGAACTCCCTGCCAGAGGTAAGAAACTCCTCTAGTAACTCCTTTTGGCTGGTTCCCTCCTAGTCCTTTCCACTTGCAACAAGTTGGGTAACATTTAGTGTATGAAAACTGTGAGAATCAACTGTGTTTCTCCTGAACACTTTTCCACTTGGCAAATGTACATTGAGTATTTTCATTGCATGGGGTGTTTCTCAATGAACCTGTGCAAGGAGGAGAAACCATTAATGGTCTTGCACTTGTGGCACAACCCAGAAATAAGTGCAGGCAGGTCCTGGAGCCTTCACACACCTTTTTTGTATCCCAGTTCTCCTTGTTCTTCCTCATCCTCCTCCCTTCTGCTGCCTTTTCAGTAACAAACAGTCTTGCAGCAAAACCCTTTCCCCCTGTCCATGTTGGGAGGGATTTAGGGCACTGTGAAATCCCAACCACTGGGTTTTCTCATAACTAGGGCTGTGAAAATGTTTGAACTTGGTGGCATTTGATACCAGGGAGACACTTCAGAGCCATGGCAGGAAGGAAGGGGACACACTCAGGATTGGGGTTTCTCTCTCAAATCAACAGAAGCACCACTGATACTCTGATATTTCTGTTCTCTGCACACACTCTGTCTGACAAAGGAGCAAAGCCAGGATGAGAGCAGTGGTGGCACCTCTGCTGCCCCCACCCCTTCGATTTTGGTGGGATCAGCTCAGGCCTGAGTTCCCTCTGCTGTGGGCAGTTCCCTGAAGGGACACACAATCACTCAGCCTTGTATTTCCTGGGCTCCAGCAGGTTATCTCCAAAGGAAAAGGAGTGAGAGCCCTTCTGAGGGACTTTGGCTCATTTGTGCAGTGTGCTGGGTGTGATTTACAGCTCCCTGTGTGCTCCTGTTGCAGTGATCCCAGTGGTGGGAATGCCATGGGCCAGGGCAGACTCAAACCCTCACTGCTTCCTTTGTGCTCTGCTCTTTCATGTCACCACACACACATTTCTGCTTCCATCTCTGCTCTACAAACCAGCCCTGGCACCAAACACACCCCCAGTCTTGTCAGGTGAGAAATACTTGGTGAAAGTGGGGGGGAAAATACAATTCTCAGCTCAAGTTGACCAGTTTTGATGTAGTTTCAGTGTCAGTTTTGTTTTAGCCAAGAATAAATTCCATTTTGCAGTCTTGAAAATGCAGCTGTAGGAGAGGCAGGGAAGTGTGTGATCAAAGAAAAGCATCTGGAGATGTTTTCCTTTGCCTTTTAGTTTTGGATGTGGTTTTGTTCAGAATTATTTTTAATTAGTTATGGCCAGGCTGCAAACTTATGACTGTTCAGTGGCTTGGTACAGAGGGAATGTCACATTATCATCACATGGGGAGGCATGAAATTTATTTACTTTACATGCACAACCTCCTTTAAAACAACTCCATCCAGAACGTTCCTGGCTCAATGGGCAGCCTTGTGTGGAAGTCAGTTTATCATTTTGGGTGACCAGCAGGAAAAAAGGGGCAGCATTGTCTGGCCAGGGCTGGAATTTACAGTAAACAAAATGTTTTGGAAGAGAAAGTAAGCAGATTGTAAAACAACTGCCAAGAGATGAAATGGAGTCGGTGTGTTCCAGTGCAGGGCGAGCTGGGCATGGTGGGTAGGTTGGGATGTGCACTTCTTACAGGAAACTTTAATGGACTGACAGGCTCCAGGAGTGAAGATTCCAAACAGGAAAGCTGCTCAGCTACACTAATACTTTGCTTCCCAAACCCATGAGTCCTTCTGCTGTCCAGGTGGGCAACAAGGGAGTGTCAGAGCAGATCAAACACTGGCAGTGTTGGGCAAAACTGTTTGCAGGCCACAGTGGAGTCAAAAATCCTGTCTTGTCATGGTGTGGCTCATCCTGCCAAGCCCAGGGGGAAATGTGGTCACCCCCCTGAGTTTAGTTCTGAACATTCCCAGGTTGGTTTTAGTGCATGTGACTTTTGCACTCTTGTGACAGCAGTGGGGCTCTCCAAGGGGCTGGATCAGGGGCAGGGGGGTGGATTTTCATTTAATGCCCTTGGAATCACCAGTGAAAGCCAAGCTGGAGAGACCAGGCATGAAGCAAAGCTGAGTTCCTGCTCACCAAGCCAGTTTTCTGCAGACTGGACAGAGGGCAAAACGTAAATTCCATGTCAGAACTGCAACATACAGAGACCTCCTTGGTAAGCAGAGCTCCTTCTCGAACCAGAGAACAATACCATGTTCCACTGTTTGTCCCAGTCCATGGCAGTTTGAGTTCTGCACTTTTAGTCCTAAGACTAAACCCCTGGGGTCTGGTGTGCTGGTGGGTTGCTGGGAGTGAGGGTAAATCACATTTACACTTTATTTTTACATCCTTCTCACATGAAGTAAAACCAATTTGTTGACCCTCAGAAATACTTGGGGTCTGTCCCACCCATCCTTCCTCCTTGGGAAAAGGGAATACATCAGACTGCAGGAAAGGTGGATTTTCCTGATGTAAAACCCTGACCTAAAAAACATGTTGGTTTTTCTCAGCCCAGCTTTGTATTCACTTGCAGGGAAGAAATGTCATTGTCCCTCTGCTGGGAAAAGTAAGTCTTGGGAACTGAAATGGACTGAGTTGATTCACAGCTCAATTTATTTAGAAACTTGAGCCTCTTTCAGAGTGTGGGTTGTGGTTTAGATGCACAACAGCTCTAAAAGCAACCAAGATGATGCTGAGGGACTTGTTTTTCCAATAGATTATCAGAAGGAGATGCAGAGCTTGTGTCTGCAAACACAGGTACTCAATTCTTGGGCCAGGTTTGGTGTTTGGGCTCCCATCCCAAACGTGTGGCCTGAGCTGGTGTCCCTGCTGGGGCAGGTGGTTCTCCTGAGCCCACAGGCACCCACTGCCTGCTGGGGCACAGCCAGAGGGGCACACATGGCACCTGGCACCCCCCTCACTCCCCCAGCTCACACTCCTGGTGACTCCCTATTTACCTTTTGGAGCCACAACAGCAATGAATTTTTAATTGGAGTGGATCTAGTGTAGAGTATTAAGCTTAATGAAAAATTCAGAAGAATTGTAGTTCTTCCAACAGCTACACAGAGCAACTCCTACATGACAATAAATACTGCTCTGTCCCATGAACATAATTATTTTAAATAAAAAAGAAAAGAAACATTAGTTTGGACTCACTTAGTAGCAATTATATGTTTAAGAGGTGTAAATAACTTGCTATCCAGACATTACAAATATCCAGGTGCTCTGTATGTGCTGATGACAACAAAATTGAAAAGAAAGACTGTAATAATTCTGACTGGTTTTCTCTGCAGAAGATATTGATTATTTGTGTGTGGTGAGAGATTTGGAAAATTCAATTAAAGGAGTTGTGCAAAGGTTTCATAAATTTCCCGGGTACAGCGTGTACACAGACATTGCTGCCTATTAAATCAATGCAGCACTTCACAATATATTTTCTTTGAAACATAAAAATAAATAACATTTAAACAGTTCTGCTTACTACAGAAACAAATTTTATTTTCTGTGAAGCATTTAGTCATGTGCTATCACTGACTCATACACATTTGCCAGCTGTAACAAATTTTATAGACGTTTTCTCCAGAGACAGAGCTCATATACTATGAATTTTTAAATGAGCAAATGGTGAAGAAGGGATGTCAGCAATATAAAAATTGATCAGTTAAAAGATAAAAGCATAAGTAAAGAGATTTGTATGGTAGTCTTAATAGGTTTTATTAAATAAAAATACTATAAAAAGACAGTAATGAATAGACTGAAGGTTTTAACTGTGGTTGAGGTGGAGAAAAATTATTCTGGCACATTTAGTAGAAGATTGGTTTTATATCACCCGACAGGTGAACATTTTTTTCCCTCTGCTTTTTAGATCTGTAAATGTTTTAGAGCAGTCCAACTTGGGGAAGAGTGGCAGGGAATGGGGGGGAGGACCCTGGGGGAGATCCAGCCCTTTCCATGCTCCTGTGGGCAGGGAGGGCTCTGCCAGCCCAGAGCAGTCTGGGATTCTGGGCTGGGAGAAAAGCTGAGTTCCTGATGTTTCTGTGAATGTGGGCAGCTTGTGCTCCTTAGGACAGCTCAGTGTGGTGGCAGTGCCATGTCTGGGTTCAAGCACTGCAATCCAGGATTAAAGGGAAATCAGATCCACAGAGACTGACTTAGGAATTGCACTTGGTACAGGTAAAGCAGCTTGTGATGAAATCTGCCCTTTTTCTGTGTCTTGCTGTACAAGACTGGACAGTTTCCTTTTGGAAGCAATTGGGGGGGAGGTCTTTGTTGATAATTTGTGTCCAAAATGGTGGGTTTCTTTAGGAATAATGCTGCCAAGTGCTAGCTGAGGCCAGGTTGGAATGGGGAGTGAGACCTGGCTGAGCACAGAGCCTGGGCTTGGTGTGGATCAGCCCCAGGTGACATTGTGACATTGCTGGCACCTCGGGGCAGGTCTTTGTGTTCTCTTGGGTCCTGGAAGTGTGTGGGGAGAACTGAGGGGACTGTCAGTGCCCTCTGCAGCTGGGGGTGGTCAGTGGAGCCTTGCTGGCTGCCAGCTGCTGAAGGGACCCGGTGTGTTGGATGCACCCTGAGCTCCCTGCTCACCCCCTGGGGGGGAGGCAGAGCTCCCTGTGACCCCCCCAGACCCCGGGGGTGCCGAGGGCAGAGCTGCTCATCTGCTGCACGCACCATTTGGCAGCCTTGGCACTCGGGTGCACCTGCTCCAGGCCCTTTCCACACATGTTCCCATTCCCTGAGTTCCTTTCTGCCCTCGCACCCTTCTCCTCTCCCTGTCCCAGCCACCTGCTCAGCCCTCAGCCCACCCTGCTCTGGGCTCAGGTGTGGGGGCCTGCAGGGATGGTGTGTCCTCGTGCAGTCCTTGGTCAGGTTCTGCTCAGTGTGGTCCTTGTGGGGGTTTATTTATTGTTTTATTATTAATAGCAAAAACGAAGTACCAGTTTCTAATGCTTGTAGCACATTCTGTTCAGCCTCGGTCATGTATCCCACGTACAGCCACTCACGGGGCTGTAGGACAAGCTCTGAAATCACTGCTGAGCCCCCAGAACTGCCTGAAGGGCAAAGGGGTCCTGGCTTTAACCACTGCAGCATCTTACCGAGCTGGTGTTTGTGTGGGCACTGCCAGAGCTCTGCCACCACAGCCCTGGTTGTGCCACATGGTGTTGATGATTGTTCCCTCCCCAGGGGACACGCAGAGCGCCGGCAGCGCCGCCTTCCTGAGGTGGCTCCTGCAGCGAGAGGAGGAGCCCCTGGGGCTGCTCCCGGCCCTGCCCAGCACCCGGGCACTGCCACAGTGACAGGGACAGGTAAGGACAGCTCCGGGTGTCCTGTGGGCACCACTACAGGGCCTCAGGGCAGCGGTTTGGCCCTCCCTTGGCTCCGTGTCCCTGCCCAGGCACCTTGCCTGCCATCCTGTGTTACCTGTGCACGGGAAAACTGGTTTGGTGACGTCTCCGAGGGGGAGAACACCCCCAGGTTACCCCACTGCCTGAGCAGGGGGAGAACAGCTCTGCTTTGGGAAGCTGCACTCTGGGTCTGCACCCGAGGGCTCTGGAAGGGGGGTTTGGTGGAGGCAGGGCAGGGCTGGGCTGGGCTGGGCTCACGCTTCCCCAGGTTAAATTTTACTTTGGAATCAACCACGAGTAACTGAGTAGCAAAAAAAAAAAACTTTTTAAACCCTGTTTGGACACAATCTAACATTCTACTGCTTCCTGTCCGCTTATGCCAGTTTTTACTCCTTCCAAGCCAGTGCCCTCGAGGGATGGCATCTCCAGGGCAGGAGAGCAGAGCCAGCAGCCTCATTTTTAACACTCAGCATAATTCCTGAGTCCTGCAGGTGCAGAGCAGCCTTTCCATGGCACAGGAATCACTGTGAGACTTGCACTGGCTTGTCAGCTTGTACTAAAGTCGTGCTGGCAACTCCAAGGCTTCAACTCACAGGTGGCTCAAAGCACTCAGGTCTGCTACAAGTTCATGTCCATGGACAGCACAGCAGTCAGGGAGTATTTGCACAAGGCTTTACCCCTCGTGTCCAAAAACTGACACATTTCCTTTTTCTGCTTTTCTTATCCCTTCCACGTGTGACCCACACTGTAAATTGCTTAAAAAGCCCGTAATCGTGGTGGCTCAGTGATCTCTTAGCAATTATTGCTCTGCTTTTTCTACAGAATGTCCTTAAGCCCTCCTAAACTGTTGCTGCAGCTCGGGCAGAGCAGCTGCTGCCCTGCCTTGCCTGAGGTGCTGTGTGTGTTGTACACAGCGAGCTCGAACTGGCTCTCAGACAGCCCTGAAACTCCAAACACACCCCCTGAACGATGATGCTGCTGTCTTAATTGCTATTTATTTTAGTCATTCCTCATCTCCCCACAGGCATTATGTGAAAAATGCATTCCACATCACCCCAAACTTCTCCACCTGCTGGACTGGACTTAAAAGGAGCGAAGGGCTGAGTGTAAACCAATCTGCCCCAAACTGGGCAGGCAGGTGCACCGTGTCAGAGAGCATTGCTGGCATCTGCTTGGGCTGAACAATGTGCTCAAGCACATCATCTCCGTGGAAATGACCCGCCCTGCTGGGGCTGAGCTGCAGGCTCTGAGTTCTGCTCTGAGGCTGGAGGAAGCTCTGCAGCGCAAGGAATTATTCCTTGTTTACAAACAGAGTCCCTGTTGGTGCTGCCACGCTTGGGGACGTGTTTGTCATCCACAGCAAGGTTTCCTCTAAACCCAAACCCAGCATTAGCACACAGGCTCTGGTAACATTCATTTCTTAGGTCAACATTTAGTTTAGTTTTGGTATTTACCAGTGTAAGAGCAGAGTTGTTTTATGTGAACCAGTTGCTGCTCTTTTCCACCCCTCCAGCCTAGGGAATCCCTCATATTGCCAATCCTTGCATTAGGTTGGAAAAGTGCAGTAGAAACATTTATACTTTTTTATCAAAGTCCAACATAACTCACCTGAATGTCCTTTCGACCCCTGCAAAGTCCTGCTCCTCGAATAAACTGCTTTTTACCACTAAAACTCTGAGCACCAAAGTGATGTGTTTGTAATTAATAAAAATTTTTGCACCTCCCTCTCTGTGCAGTCCAACTGGGAAAAAGATTAGGAACTGCTTGAAGGGAACTGGGACAGCTTTTCTCATTTCCACACTGGTCTCAGTGAGGCTCTCAGTGCTGGGGGGCTGGTTTATGTGTAAGGGGCTCTGTAGGATCAGGGGAGAACACCTGAAGAGTTTATATAACCTGCCTGTAACCTCTGGAGCTGGAAATTAAATGATTATTGATCTGAGAAGAGTCTGGAACTGACTGTGCTGGTCTAAATCAAGCTGTTCTGGGCAGTCTTGGAAGAACAGCATAAAACTTGTACAGGAAATAACAGTGAAGGTGATGATGGGCAGTGAGTTACAGCATCACTTACACCATGGCCATTACTAAATCTGGTATTTAGTCATTTTTTAGGGAAATAAAGCTGTACACTAAGCTTGTGCAGCACATGCCCCTCACATGCCTCAGCTATTTAGGCAGATACTGTGGCTCTGACCTCCTGCTGTACCAGCTCTTGCCTCTGAAACAGCTGGGGCTGTTAAGAACCATTTCCAGTTCCACACAAGGTGGATCGGGTGACTCTCACTTTATCACCCCCCGAGGCCACCTCAAGGACAAAGAAAAGGGATACACTCAAAACTAATGTTTGGCTACGGGGGGAAGGACAGCCCGGGCTCTGCTGCATTTCCAGGCCGATTCCCTCCACCTCCATCCTCCCTGTCACCTTACAGACCTTCCTCGGGGCCCACAAACCCCAGGCAGCCTTTCCACGCCGGGGCTGGGATGTCACAGCTCTGGAGACAAAGATTCCTGTCTGTCTGTCCTGATACACACAGTGCCACTCAGCCTGCCCTTCCAAAAATCAGGACTGTGGGCTGGAAGTTCTAAATACCTGTGAAAATATTGCAGTTTTGTTGTTTTATGGGAATTTGCTGAACTGTGCTCCCCCCCACTATCCTTGGAGTTCCTACCCTGGAGCACCGGTTCCACTCTGCTGGAGCTGCCAGGGGCACACTGTTGGCTCTGGGTACTTTTTCCACAACAAATAAGGCTGGAAAAGCTGCAAAAATACACTCAGCTCGTGGCCACCCCATTGACAGGCTCATAACTGACACAGCTGGGAGTTCCCAGAACAGCTGATTCACACACTGACACTAATGGCAGTGACAGGCTGGAATGTGGCAGCACAGCCAGGGCAGGGGGAAGCCTCTCAGCAAGGAGGGGGGGCTTTTTGTAATATATATATATATATACATATATATACACACAGATGCAGAAGGATAGACTGGCTCCTAATTAAACTATACCACCCTAAATTGCTTTATGATTTATTTTCTTCCTCCATGCTTTGTTATGTTTATAATTACTCAATCAATTTGCATTCTCTGCATTATTGGCAGTGGAGGCTGTGCTGCACCCAGGGAGGAATTGCAGAGTTGAGTTCAGTTTAATATCTGCAAATTGCTGTGCAGTGAGGGGGGATTGTGGTGGGTTTGGTATTTCTCCTTGCCCCCTCATACCTGGTTTCCAACTGCACTGCAGCCCCCCAGCTTTTATTGCAGTAGAACCAAAAGGTTTGGGCTTTTCAGTCCTATAACAGAGACAGTTGTTGAGTCCTAAGGCTGCAGGAGTGTTAAAAGCACAAAAACCAGAACTGCTGAGGGATAGTGAGGGAAGAAATGTCACAGTGACAAGTTTGTGTCATAAAACAATGCAGCAACACAAATTCAGAGCTGCTGCTTTACCTGCATGACTTGCTTATGCCTTTTGTGCTGGGAGAGAATAAACTGCCTGCTACTTTTGCTAATACAGCAGATAATGGGGTATTTTAGCATTAATTCAAAATTTGGTCCTTTATTAGGCATTTTAAGTTTACAAATGGTAACAAAAGTATGACACTTCTGAAGAAAACACACCCAATCAGATTTCCAATGCTCTCCAGGATACTTCTCCTTTGAAACAGTCTTTGTGTTGTGTTTGAACAAGCAGACCGTGTTTGCTGTCCCTGGCTCCAGCAGTTGTGTCCATTCCCACCAGGCTCCCCTGCAGCACTGACAGCACCCACCAAGCACACCCTGTCCTGCACACTTCAGTCCCAGAGCTCCACACCTGCATTAACTGGTTTTCTTCTGACTTTTACTATTCTTAGAGTCCCAGAGGATAACAATGTTAAAATACCCCAGGAACAGTAGGAAGTGTAAGCAGGAGACAATGGACACGGACACGGGGAATAAATCCGGGAGGCTCTGGGGAGGAGGCACCGCAGCACTCAGGAGGGACAGGACACCCATCAGGGACAGGGAAAGGAGGAACTGCAAGAGAAGGAAGGCTGGATTAGGTGTTGGGGGTGTAACCCTCAGACAGGCAAAGCTGCCACTGCACTGCGTGGGGGCTCTGTCTTACAGCCCCCCACGCTGACACTCCGGTACCAGGAAAAGCTGACACAGAGTCACAGGAATTAAAATGGCTTACCCCACTCCTGACAATCCTGGGAAAGGACTTAAACCAAGACACGTATCCCCTGAGGGCCAGGGTGAAGGCCTTGAGCTGCAGGTCCTCTGCAGAGGTCTTGTCCAGGATGGAGAAGGAGGCCAGGCACACGGCCAGGAAGGCTGGCATGGTCATGGCGTAGGGCAGGAGCAGCCCGTCCTTCAGCAGCAGGGGCAGCATGCTGGGGGCAGCAGCACCCACAGGAGGGCACAGCCCAGGGGGCCAGGGAAAGACAAGAAATACATTCATCTTTACTGCAACTGGGGGAGGAGAACCCCACACTGGGTTGGGTTGGGAGGGACCTCAAAGCCCACCCAGTGCCACCCCTGCCATGGGCAGGGACACCTTCCACTGTCCCAGGTGGCTCCAACCTGGCCTTGGACACCCCCAGGGATCCAGGGGCAGCCACAGCTTCTCTGCCCAACCTGTGCCAGGGCCTGCCCACCCTCCCA
>JAWWEE010000004.1:1658820-1669352 GCA_035221455.1 Xenops minutus
ACAGCTTCTCTGGGCACCCTGGGCCAGGGCCTGCCCACCCTCCCAGCCAGCAATTCCTTCCCAATATCCCATCTAACCCTCCCCTCCTTCAGCCTAAAGCAATTCCCCCTTGTCCTGTCCCTCCAGGCCCTTGTAAACATTGTGCTGCATTTCTTGTATTGTCAGAAATGTCACAATATTTTGTTTCTCTCTGTCAGTGTATCTGTGATGACACATTCAGGTTGCCCACGTTGCTTCAGCCCACTCACACTTCCCACTCCCAGTCACCAGGTGGATTTGACAGCTCATTGATTTCACATCCACAGACCCACCAAAGGGCCCTGATCTTGCAGAGGTGCAGCAGTGCAGGTTAAGCCAATCTCTGAGTTCCTGGGAGCTGGTCACAGGCAGTGACATTGTTCACATAACAGTGACAGGGCTGGAGCAGCCCCCAGAGACTCTGCAGGACATCTCTGCTTCCACTGCATCACCCCAACAGGAGACCAACTGACAGCATTTGCTTGTTCATGTACCAAACCAGTATAAAAACACAATTCTTATAAAAAAAGACCCATCTGTGAAGGTGTCTGCACCAATATTGACCAGCTAGCCCTGGATTCCCTTCACTTAATTGTAAAGGGAGCACAGAAGGGGCACATTTCACAGAACTGAACATTTTACACAGCTACACTGACACTCCTCTGCCACAGCAAGCAGGTCTGAGGTGATTCCCTCCCCAAACACCAATCACAGGAGCACAAGCCATTGGTGTTGTCTGCAACAAAGTGACTGACAGAAATACAAGCTGAGGCTTGGAAAGAATGATATTCATGTTTGGATTGATTTGCCCCAACATCAGCAATTTTTATCTCCAATATATCTCAGTGTTCTTTGATATCTCTGCTCTGGGGTGGGCAGAAGCCCCTCAGATGACTTTGCATGCCAAAATAGCCTTGTGCCCAGCCAACAACAAGTGCTAAGGAACAGTGTCACTGCACAAAGAGAAATCCATCTCAGTGCACAACAAGGATACTGGAAGTGCCCATGGTCGATGAGAATGAGGCCTGGATAGAGCAGTATGCAGAGAGCACTGGAAACCTGCAAAGGAGGAGCAAAAAAGAGAGGGGAAAAGTAAGAGGAACTTACACTTCTCCAGTATAAAAATGTGCCCCTCCATGGTGCACTCTGTATGTAGGAATCTTATTCTCACAAGTAGCCATCAGTCAGCAATATGTTGAGGAATAAAAGAGAATAAAGATTTTCCATAAATGAGGAAAATATTGAATAGTTTGTCCTTTGCAAACAGCTCAAAGACCACCACACCCATTTTAAACCTTAAACCACTCCACAAAAATCAGGGGACTTATTATCCCAAACTGTATTAAATCTACTCCAAGGGGTGTTCAAGACAAAGCAGTGCCCAGAACCTCCCATGCCACACCACAAAACTTGCTTTAACTACTCAAGTAGCAAATTCAGAAAGAAATATAATTCAGGAGTTCATGGCTACTAAACTTCAGAGCATTTTGTTACTGAAAGCATTAAAATCATTAGCAATTAAAAGAATTGCTGTAAGATAAAATAATGGCTTTTAAAATATTTTTAACTGAAAAGCCTTTAATATGAGCTACACTGATTGACATCAGTTTTCATGGAAGCCAGCAGGGTGTTCTAGATATTAATTAACTCAGTGTTACAGCTCTACCCTGTTCTAACAGTGTTTGCTTTGTTTAATTTACCCACACCAGGTACTTGCCTTCTTTTTAGCAGATGTTTCTTTCAAGGAAGAACAATATAAAATAACTGCAGGAATATAAACCAGCAAATCAGCCACAAACACTGCAAAATAAAGATTAACTTTACATTAGAATCCTCCCAGGAGGAGACAAGGACAACATACAGGCACATAAGCATTAGAATGTCAGAAAGCTCTTCATTAGAAGAAACAGGGCAGTTCCACTTCAAAGGAGGGAAAGAAACAGGTCCCCAGAATTTGATCTTGTGAGTGTGTGTAGCACTCATGTCTGCTGTCCCCAGGCTGCTGCTTGGCTGTGTTCAGCTGTCCTGGCTGCTGGCACAGCCTCAGTCACACAGGGAGCACACTCTAGTTCCTCACATGCCAAAGGCAGGCAGGCATTCCGAATGCCCCCAGACACCAGGCAGGGCTTTGATGGCACACGCTCTGGGGCACAGCAAGGAGCTGCACAGGGGCACAAGCTGTGGGGCAGTCAGGGAGGGGAACAGACTCCACCTGGGGATTTGGCTTTGGTCACCTGCCTGCAGCCAGGATGTGTGAGAGCTGACAAGGAAACAGCCCCAGCAGATTCCCCATGGCTAGGGTTATGCCAAGCAGGTGAAGTCTTCTTGAGGGTTGTCTGAAGAGCCTGAGAAAAGCCTCAGATTATTTCATAAAATGTGCAATGATTCCAAGAGGGAAAGTGTGCTTTGCCTCTTTTTAGGAAGAATGTTACTCAGTGATGAATTATTTTGCCAGCCTAAGCCCCAACTAAACAAATATGCCCAAGGTGTTAGCAAAACAAATACAGTGATACTTGAAATAAAGCTGACATTGACCACTCTGAGTTATTTCAATGCATTCTTCTAATGGCTACTGTTAAAAAGTGTTTATCAGCTCTCAAGGTCCATCAGTGGTTTGTCAAGTGAGTTGATTTCAAAATTAATAAAGACCATTTCAAGGGTAATTAAGTTCTAGTGATTTTTATTTTTTTTCAATTCAATCAATTCCCAGAGACCAGACTGAGAGGTTTGTGAAGTACAGGAAAGCTATTGATAAACAACAAATTCTGCTGTTGCAATCAGAAAGCATTTTGTGGAACTGGAGTGTTAGGGAAAGCAAAGAGATTTAAAATGAAGAAAACAGAAACAGGGTAAGAAGAGTTCACTGGACATGTTGTTTGCTGTCCTACTGATACAGTTACCAAAATAAGTTATCCACTTATTTTTTCTGTACTTGTTTTATCATTTTCTTTGTAGTGGCAGTTCAAAACAACCAAATGGTCAGAAGAGTGATTGCATAAAAATGAAATTCAGAATAAAAGTGGCAAAATAAGGGGGGGTTTTGTTACAGTAATAATACCAAATATCTCTCCCTTTGAGATCAAGTATCCTCCTCAAAATAAAGATCTGAGACCTCAACTGGCTGTTAGGTCAGTGAATGCCAGTCTACATGTAAATTAATTTTACAATAAACCCCAAGTTTTAATAGCTCAAAATATAAAGACTATTTACCAGAATGGAAGGGAAAGCAAAAATATTATTTTCAAAATTAAAAATGAGCCTATGCTACAAAAGGTAGTGTTGTTTCAGAGATTTTAATGAATCAATTGGGTTGGAAACTTATTTGTATATTTTATCTTGATCAGTTTGCCAAATGGTGGCAGAAGAGTGAAAACCATGGGAGGTTGGTTCATAAATGGACCTGCAAAGCCCCCTGAGCCAAAGAAGTGAGAATACAGAGAATAAAGCAGTGAGAAGAGAGAAGCTGCACAGTAAACATGTTACATTAAGGAAATCCAACTGCCCTACCTGTGGTCCTCATAAAGAGCTTGTGTGGCTGACTCTCATAGCCCCGGGAGGTGTGCAGGGCAACCCAGTCAGGGTTGATCAGCCTGGCACTGGAAAACAAGGCACAGACACCCCCAAATGCAGGCACTGCTGCCTTCCCTTTGCTCTCCTCGCAGCAGGAAAGACAGCACGCACAGCAGCATGTTCCAGGAATCAGAGATGAATGAGGAGAAATATTTCCAAGAGCAAGAGTGATCAATGGAAGGTTTTCCTCACCCCGTGATCAGTTTACACTATAAACTATTTCACAATTAAAACAAATAACCTTTGGAAACAGTAAAAACGGAATACAATATTTATGAGGACAAGATAACCACCTTCAGTCTGGTTCCACTGACTTTTAAAAAAACAATTGTAAATACCTTTCATGCTTAAGTATTAAATATAAACCATTTACAGTTCACATAGATGCCCCACATAACTCTGCCCGTGCACTTTAACCCACATTCTTATTCCATAAGTCTCATTCCAACGGCAGTAAAGCCCCTGTGGAAAAAGTATTCCAATAACAGAATTCTATTTACATGATCTGCAGTCATCAAATGTCACTTGGGCTCTCCACACACCACAGCTTTCCCAGGCAATGCACCCAATTCCTGCAGCACTTTGCCCTGTGCATCACTGAGCCAGCAGTGGAAAGCTGAATATCCAGGGCACACCTAAATGTGTTAAACTTTACAGACCTGGCAAAAAGCAGAGTGGAACCCAGAAGGATCTGAAGTACTGAACTTACATGAAAGCACACACAAGACTGTGATAGGCTGTAAGAGGTGGATAATCAAGGCCCCAGTACAGGAGGTTGTTATCACTTGTATTGAAGTACCTGAAAAAAATAAAATGAAATTTAAAAAAGTATCTACATTTCCAGCTTGGTTTTGGCCCAAGGAAAAGGCTGAATGCTAAAGGTATTCAAAATCCAAACCAGAAGGTAGCAACTTCTGTATCTGCTTCATTTTACTGCAAATAAAGAAAATCTCAAGCAACAAAATAGCAGCAAAAGTGATTCAGAGTTCACGTTTGTGGTTGCAAAGCAGGTTTAAAAGAGTTGCTGAAGTTCACTTATCCAGACCCTTCCTGTCTCCCAGAGAAACACTGACTAGTCTAGCCAGCTGCCACAGGGCAAGCTCTTGGCTTTTCCAGTTTCTCTCTTCAAATGCAGCCAGGTTTTGACATTTATTATAGCAAATGATATTTCTTGAATTCTTTATGAGCTGCCTGAAGTGTCGTGTGAACAGATGATAAATCATATTTCTTTGAGTTGCATCTCTGCCTCTCATCCTGCAATTCAACACTGCTCATGCCAAGGCAGTGCAGATTCTTCATGAACAATGCAGTGGTTTGCAACTTTCAGTGAAATTTACAGTTTTGGGGAGGTATTTTTTTAATTTTACCTTCCATAAACTCGCTGTTTCAATTAAAAAAACAACCTTGTATGCAGTAATATTTAGCAAGAAAGCCTTCAGAGTTTTAATTAACAGTAGGATAAGAATGTTCTTAAAGCAGCCTTTAATAAATAATGACAAGACTCCAAAGAACAATCTAAATAAGAAATATTTAAATTCCAGAATGTAATCCCTTGCATGTCAGCCAAGATGTGCTTTTCCAAACACTCAAGACTGATTGTGACTTTGCTGTATTAGACACTGAATTCCCAGAGCAGATCCAACCCAAAAATCTTTTGTTCTAAATATAAAATTACACACATTATAAAAACAGAGAGCAAAAAAGCAGGACCAAGATGCCCACCTGGCAGCCCATCAGCTAAAGGCAGCCTGCAAGAGTTTCATCTGGCCCCTGGGAATGGCTGGCAATAATGGCTGCTATAACTCCTAATTTTAAGGAGATGTAGTTCAGTGTAGCAGAGTGGATCAAAGCTGCCAGCTCTATTATTATGTAATATCCCTTATCCCAACTCTGGACAGGGAGGGTTTGGAGATCCCAGAAAAACAGACAAGAGGAATGACAATGATCTGAGGTCACTACAGAGTCACCTGCAGAGTTCACACACATTTACAGAAATAAAATTGAATTCATATTCTATTTTGTCATATTGGTCTGTTCCCCAGCAGACAGATGAGGAAAAATCACCCCACACCCCTATCCCTGCTGGAAGATTACCTGGAGTTCCCACATATTCCAATTTGTGGTGTTGCATACATATAGACTGAATAATTGTTACTGTTCCTTGCAAGCTCTAAGGAACACTGGGAATAATGCAAAAAGAAATAAAATATTTGGAATAATTGTGCTTCTGTTTTAAGTGATCTGCACAAATTCAGCTCACTGCATTCCAGGCACTCACACCTAGAATTTAATGGGTGTGAGCAATGAACTCAGAGGGGTAAAACAAGAAAAACATTTTCCTACACCAGCACCACTTACCACTGCCTGAGGGGTAAATTGTAAGTAATTTCTTGCCAGTGCCTCTGAGCTTCATAGTCTCCATACATGGGGGGTTTTCCTGCACCTACAAAAAGAGGACAGCATTTAGGAATTAGCTGGCTTATGCAGATTGCTTTTATTGCATATTAATATATTACTGATTTTATTCTCCATTCCTCTGTGGTATTGGAGGGCAAATAGAGACTGCTATTGCAGTCTAACAGGGAGGAAAGAAAAGTTATGTGTTCTTTTAGCTTTCTGGATATTTCTGCAATAAGCATTTATCAAGAGACTGTGCTGTGAAGAACTGCTTCCTCACCTGACAAAAGAATCATTTCCAAGTGTAGATGAAAAATGGGGCCCTTTCCCTGAAATAAGGAAATGTTCCTCTGATTTTGTGTGAACTCCTGCACTTCCCCAGGACATGATCACTGTCAGGGTTCTCACCCAGGGTGTGGTACCTGGCTATTAAATTAACAACCAGCCTTTTGTCATGGAGAAAAAAAGCTTTATCAATGCAAATACTTCAATATCTACTCAAAGAATTCCCTCAGTGTAAGCCCAACTCTGACACTGGCAGCACGTTAAGCATCTTCAGAGTTTATTTACTTCTATTAACCTGCTTATTGAGAAGAGAAAGCAGACTGATTGTACTCCCAGTGAAATATTGACACAAGCCAGACAGAGATTTAAGAGTTTCTTTAAAATATAGGAAAGCCATCTCTATTTTTGCACATGATCTATGTTTGTGGGAGTCCCACAAGCTCAGATATGTACTATTTATTCCCAGAAAGTGGAAAGGACATATTATCTCTGCTAATTTATTCCTGGGTGGTAGAAAGGTAGATTATCTCCACTATATGACACATTCAACTAAAATTTTCCCAAATAAGTGAAGTCACTGGAGAACAGGAGTTTCATCACTGTCAATTCTGTAGCTATAAATCTAGTGGAACAAAGAATCTGCCACAGGGTTACTGAAATTCAAAATAGATGTTATCCAAACTTCAGAGTGTGAGTTTGTGTGTATATGCACACACACATAAACACATACATTGCACTTCAACTTCTCAACCTCTAAGAAAAAAATAATTAAAAGGAATTAATTGGCTTCAGAATGATCAGAAAAGATTTTAATCCAAAAGTGTGATGCTAAAAAGCCAAATACAGACTGATCAGTTGGCCTGAGAATGTGTATTTAGCTTCCATCTGCAGCAAGCACCAGGTGCACAGACAAACTGAGGTAAAAATTAATAAAAAAGGATTATTTTATTTTAAAAGGGTCACTATCAGCTATTCCTATTCCAAAAGGAGTTATATGATCACTGTGTAGGAAACAAGATTAAAAAATTGTTATTTTAGTTCAGGCATTATTTTAGACTCTTTCACAATCCTGACTGTTTAAAATTAAATCAACTTTTAAAAATCTCATTAGCAATGGGATTGTAAATACTTGCAGTGCAAGAGAAATTCAGTGTTGCATGGCAAAAGACAGGGTGTTTTCTGTCTAGAGATGGGTAAGAGAACCTCAGTTCCCTACAGATCTCTCAGAATGGCATTTCCAGAAAGCAAAACAACTGGGCATGCCACCCAGCTTCAAACAAATTCCTTCAGTGAACAAAACCCAGGAGGGACCAGTTTCATCACCAGAATAACCCCTGAGCAGCTCCAGCTACTCAGGGGATGAGGCTCCCAATTGCCTCGAGAGAAAGCCAGATTTGAATTCAACTGAGCTTGGGATACTTTTAACTGATGAAGGTTGAAAATAATGGTTAGGGTTTTTTCCCCACTTTGCAGAGAGCAAGCTTTCTGCCAGCTTATGCTAAATGGCAATGGCACTGAGAGGCTTGGCAAGAAACTTGCTAATTCTCTGCAAGTGTGCTGACACTGGGAGGAGAAAAACTCATCCATTAGCAGGATACAGCTGTAGCTCATGCTGTAAACAAGCTTAAGGAAGCACAGCTACAAGGCAGAGCAATCCCTCACTCCCCATCACCCTCACACTGTCTTCATTATCACCAGTGGAGTTTTAAACCCATAATTTATACTTAGCTGTCTGATGCTGAATGTAAAGGACAATAGTCAATAAATGTACAACTGGACTGCAGTGTTCTGTGCATAAAGGCAGAGGGGAGAACAGCCAGATGTTCAACCCAAAACATTACTGACCATCAGTGCCCCCCAAAAAAGAAGTTGTGTTATTTTTTCCCAGTGTTTTGCTCCAAGCAGCTGTTAATCACTGCACTCTTCAAAAAATAACAACAAAGAATTTGGAGGGAAATCAAGAGGCACTAGAACGTGACAATACTTGAAATAACACATTGTTTCCTATTTTTGATTTTACATCAATGAAATAAAATAAATAAAAGATAAACTAACTAACTAAAATTACCTGAGTAGGACCCCAGTGACACAGCCCAGCGCACAGTGAGTGCCAGTAACACAGTAATGGTCATTAAGCTCCACTTCTCCATGGCTGCTCTTTGTACCAAGCCAAAAGGGACCTGGAAGAAGCACCACAGACACTGTTAGAGTACCATGCATGGGTTTGTTCCTCAGGGATTACTGCTGGTCCTGCCTTTCTCCCCACTATCCTGCCTGGGAGCACACTGCCATCAGGAGGGGGCTCAGCACTGGAGAACTCCTAGCCATGAAAAGCTGCCCAGAAGTCCCCATTTCTCCCACTTCTGTTCCAGAAGTTCAAAAGGCATCTGAGAAAATGCACAAAAACAATAACCAGAAAGGTAAGAGACGTCAAAGCACTTAAGAGAATTCATATACCACACAAACACACCACCAAATAGACACATGAAAACATTTAACCCTCACCTCGATAAGCTCAGTAACAATTTGTATGCAAACATGTAGCATGTTTCACCTGCAAGTGGCAAAAGAAGATGCTACAAGAGACCAGCAGAGAAGGTTCTAGTGGCACTCAAAATACTCATGCCCAACCACATGTATTATGCAGCTCACAAACTAATATTTGCCACTGAACAAGAGAAAATGCTTTGAAGTGGTCCATAAAAATTCATAGATTAATAACTCACCAGGAAAAAAATTATTAACAAGCACACAGTTTTAAAAACTGAGGAAATGTGCCAGTTATTAAGTCAATGTCACTTGGTTTCTCAATTAAGAGCACCACAGCCAAAGTATGTGAAGTGCAGATCTGGTATAGGCATCACTGCTGGTTTAATGGTATTAAAAGTTATTTAAAAGTTAGCCAGGGTCAAGAGACCTTCTCCATCCTTCTACCCTACAAAGCAGGAGGGCTGATGTCCCAGCAAATGTACTTGACCACACTAAGGATCCAGTAGCAATAAGAAACGTTGCCAAAGCTGTAAAAATTAAAGGTCATGTGCATCAAACTCAGAAATCAAAAACCAGGAAAATAATGATGTTCTCCTATGCAAAAAAAACCCCCAAGCCACTAACTACAAAACATGCAAACTTTGACCTGAAGAAACAAAAATATTTTAGACTGAATTAGGAAAAAAATGAGAAATTTCTGCAGTCTTGACAGTGAGAAATGAATTGCAAATTCATTTCAATATCAAGCATCACAAGCCTGGCCTTTCCCCCCTATAAAATACATCTGCCCTTCCTTTCTAGCTCATCAGAACATTTATTAATTAATTACACTCTTTTACTTCCTACATGACACCAGTCTCACCTACAGACCCCCCCCATCTCTGTTCCTCTCATTTACTTCTGCCATTCCCCACCTTTGGGATAACTATTGTTTTCTGGAATACTGAGTTTCTTTCTCTCCTCTCAGAACTGGGTCTTGAAACATTCTTTCCTACTTGTTTTTCAGCTTTAATAGTCATCCCATACCTCCTGAAACAAAAAGCAGTGCTTTTATTAGAATCTGAAGCACGACTCTCTAGTTTCTGCTATCCTGGGGGGAACAATATTAAACAAGGAAGAGATTTTGCTGGTTTGGTCAGCCTCAAACTTTTCACCTGCCTCTGCATGTGCAGCACCTGAGGGTCTCTACAGGGAGATGCCACACAGTGAAAATCACTCAAAAACCCACAATGCTTCCACACTGCCCACGATGAAGATAAATAACACCCACACAAACCACAGGGACGCTGGCAGAACTCAGCCAGCAATGCACAGCCCTTAACACAACTTGTTTGAAAAGAGGTGTCAGCACATCTCAGGGCCTGTCCCTCCTCAGAAACACAGACACTGAATGGAGAACTCAATCTGTGACCCTGCTGGTGCACTCGCCCTTGCTCCTCACATGCCCTCATCCCCCCCAGATATCTCACTCACATCCTCAATATCTCGCTCACAGATCCCCCAAAATATCTCGCTCACAGACCCCCCAATATCTCGCTCACAGACCCCCCAATATCTCGCTCACAGATCACCCAATATCTCGCTCACAGATCACCCAATATCTCACTCACAGATCCCCCAATATATCACTCACAGATCCCCCAATATCTTACTCACAGGCCCCCAATATCTCGCTCACAGATCCCCCAATATCTCGCTCACAGATCCCCCAATATCTCGCTCACAGATCCCCCAATATCTCACTCAGAGATCCCCCAATATCTCACTCACAG
>JAWWEE010000004.1:1681344-1706207 GCA_035221455.1 Xenops minutus
ATGAGGGTGAGGGTGAGGATGAGGATGAGGATGGGGATGGGGATGGGGATGGGGATGGGGATGGGGATGGGGATGGGGATGAGGGTGAGGGTGAGGATGGGGATGGAGATGGGGATGGGGATGAGGATGAAGATGAGGATGAGGATGAGGATGAGCATGAGGATGAGCATGAGGAAGGGCGTGGGGCTGGTTTTCCCCCACGCTCCGTTTTCCCTCGTTTACCAGCGGATCTCGGCGCCCCACGGACCGTGACCCTGGCCTCCGCACCCGCGCACCGCTCTCTCTCTCTCTCACACACAGACCCACAGCAACACTCCCACGCGCGCTCCGTGTGTCCCCCCGTCGCACCGCAAAGGCTCTCCCTGGGAAAAGGAGGAAAAAACCCCAACTCCGCAGCCCCCTGTTCCATTTGTTGCGCTGTTCTTCGACACAATAAAAGTCAAATTAATTGATTCATACCATTAATTACGGTGCTTAGCGTGAAAAGAAACGTTTCCCCTCGATTAGGGCTCTATTGTGCTAATCCCGTGTTCAGTCACGGCTGCCGGCTGAGTGGGGCGGCCCCCGCTCCGCGCCTTTCCGCGCCCCTCCGCGGGCGCTGTTCCTGCTCCGGGCCTTCAGCTGCTGAAGTTGAGAGCAGCATTTCGCAGCCCACCCCGCTGAAAAGTATTTGGGAGCCCACCCGGGGTGGGGCGGGGAGGGAGAAAAGCTTTTTTAAAAATGAACAAAGTTTCCCCCAAATAACCCCGGAGACCCCGAAGCCATCGAAGTTCAAAGCGAGAAAATCGTCCCGCAAAGCGATAAAATAATTAAAAGCAGCTTCTGTGGAGGTGGAAACCCACGGTGATGACACGGCCAGAAATAGAAAGTGGGCGCCCATATAGACAGATAGATTTAGCAACAGGAGAAAAACAAACTGTATCGTCCGGATCGATACGGAGTCAAATAGAGACACGGCAGAGCAGAGGGGAAAGGGAGGATGGAATAAGTTATGATAGAGAGGGAGAAATTAATTACAACTCAATTTGATTCTAATCTGGCAAAGCAAGATCCGGGCTGCGAAGCGAGTTAAAAATAAATCCGGAGGCTGAGCCTCGGGGGTGGGGGGGATTGAGGAGGAAAGGCAGGGCTGGGGCAATTTCTGCTTCTGTAATCGTTTTAAAGGAAGGAGAGACCAAAGGTGTCCCCTTTCAGCTCCTTAAGCCTATTACTTTCACTAATGAGTTATATAAATCGTTGAGCTGACCTGGATTAAAGCAGCATTTGTCGTTAGGTACAAACGTGCGGGGGGAAAGGGGATGGCAGGAGAGGGGCTGCGGGACAGAAATTCCTGTAAAATAAACTCATCCAAGGGCGGGGACACGACAGGGACACACCGACATCCCCCGACCGCGGCTGGCACCGGGCTCGGGGCCGGAGCGGGACGAGCGGGCCGGGCTTTTCGCTAAAGATGCAGATTATCAAATATATACATTTTTTACCCCTTATTTTTTAGGCCTCTGTTTGAACACGTTTGGTTCAATTTTTTTCCCTTTTTCTTTCTTTCGTCTTTTTTTTTTTCTTTATTTTTTTTTATAATTGCAATAGATCGCCTGTAAACCCGGCAGAGCTCGGTGTAAAACGAAATTGGTCATGTTTCCAAAACGGCTTCGGATTTATTTGTATTGGAAATGTATAAACATCCATTCTGTAAAAGGCAACACGTTTAATTAACGATGAGAGAGCAGTTAGGGGCAGAAAGCTAGTAAAATTGTGTGATAAATTTATGGCATTGTTAGCGTGCTTTTAATTATGGCTATTATGTTAATTATTTCACATTAGCATGGAGTTATCAGCAGCATGTCAGATTTAATCAAAACGAGCCTTTCTCTCGAAAATTGTGCTTTTCATTCGCCGCGAGGAGAACGGGGGGTCCCGAGCCGAAGCCACTCACCTCCCCCCCTTCTTTATTTATTTAAAAATAAATAAATGAAGGCTTTTAAAAAGAGACTTCCCATTGAAAAGAGTGGCTGGACGTGATCCGGGCTGGTGCAGGCGGCAGATCCCTTTAGGCTACAGCGAGCAGCGCAGGGAGGCTGAGGAGAGAAGCGACGCTCTTGTTTTTTAGGAATTCACCATTTTCACCCCCTCCGGAGAAGGCATTTTATCATTTTGGATCATTCTGTCAAACAATATGATGTCGCTCATTTTTATCTGTCCCGTTTTACAAAGCCCCCCGTTCACGCCGCTGGCCAGGACAACGCGCCTCGGTACAAAAGAATAAAAGAGACGAGCCGGGCGGATATAGGATCGCTGCACGGATCAGAAAGGAGGGAAGAGGAGGTGTGTGTGTGTGTGAGTGTGTGTGTGTGTGTGCGTGGAGGGGCTCTCCGTGGGCCCGCACCGGCTCCGCGCCCCGCGCTGCCCCCGCAGCCCCGCGGCCGTGACTCCCGCACACGCCCCGCACCCCGGGGCCGCCCCCTGATGCCGGGAACGCCTTAGAAACAATTAAAAATATATCCGTGCAGAGCAAAAAAAAAATAAATTAAAATTAGGAGAGGTTTTTTTTTTGGGGGGGGGGGGCTCCGTGCGCGCCGCGGGGATCGCCCCGCACCGCCCTGCCCGCGCCCCCTCCTCCGGCCGGCCCCGCTCCCCCTTCCCCACGGGAGCCGGGGGGCTGCGACCACGGCAGCTGCTGGCTTATTTTTAGAGCATTTCCATTCCTCCGGTTAATTTTAGATCGATCCATTATTTAGCCCCAGTTCGCCTTTAGGGAAACCCAAGCTGGGGGCGGCCGCGGGACTCTCCCCCACCCCGGGGCGGGGGGCGCGGCCGCGCAGGGAAAGGCAGATTTGGGGACCCCCCCCGAGCCCTCGGGGATGGCGGAGGGGCCGCTCCCCGCCGAACCTGCGCTCCCTCCGCGGCCCCCCGCGCTCTTTGCGCGCTGCCTGGCCCGCTGGGCTCGGGTTTCACCCACGAGTGGGTTTTCCACCTTCCACCGCCGTTTCCACTTTGGGGGGACACCCCCAAATACACACACGCCCCCTCCCCGCGCCCCTCCGAGCAGAGCGGAGGCTCCGGGGCTGCCCCGTGGTGCGGGCTGGGGGGACACACGGACCACCCCCTGTCCCCCCCGAGGGATGCGGGAGTGGATGCGGGTTTATCTGTGCCCGCACCAGCTCCCCCCGCACCGTCGGGGCCGGGGAGAGCCCCGCAGCGCGTCCATCCTCCCACCGCCCCCGAGCTCCGCAGCCAAACACCAGCCAAGCGTTGGTGTGAATTTTGGGGTTCATTTGTAACCTCTCGGCGCTGGGCATCGTCCCCTCTGCCCTGCCCTGGGTGCAGGTGGAGGGACCAGGTCGGCTCGCAGGGAGGCAGCCCTGCCTTGGGCACATGTCACAGGCAGGGACAAGGGCAGGCAGCAGCGCTCAGGTGGCCCCACAGTGCAACAACCCCTTGGGACTCACAAAATAAAATCAGACCGGTCAGAAGAGCGCAGCCCCCTTCAGCTTGGAGAGGTTCGGGTGCTTTGCAAAGCAGGGAGAGAGCAGAATTAAAGAAATGAGGTAAAATGCAGAATTGTTATTGGGCAAATTGGGCTGTGTGAGCAGAGGAGCTCTGATGTGTTTGGGGCAAGACGGTTGCAAAGTTAGCCGAGATCCGGTTTGAAGCAAAAAAAAAACCCAACCCAAAGCATTTGGAAACTGTTCAATCAAAATTCGTTTATTCTTCAGGTTTTCAGTTTGCAAATCCCCACTGTAAACAGCTGGATATTTATCCCCAATTTTCCCTGCAAAGCACCTGCACCCACCCTGCAGTCCCACGCAGTCCTGCAGGGCACCCAGCAGTGTTGATTCCTGGAAGGGCCGTGCTCACAGCCCCAGTCACCCCCCAAAATGGCTAAAACTCATCCTCTGAACACCCTGTGCCATCCCTGTCCCCTCTATACCGTGAGGCGTAATAAATGCACAGGAATGAAAAGCGGAGGCAAAAAATCCTTTAAATCTGATTTATTTGAATTCATAGAGGGATGGGTGGGAAGGGGTGACCCTGGCCCAGCTCCCGGGGGACTCTGGGGGAGGCACAAGGGTGTGACATGGACACCCTCCAGCTCTTTTTCCAGGGCATGTCTGGGCAGGGAAGGGATGTGCTTGAACCATCTTGCTCCTTCAAAACCCACGGATTCCTTTATGTGTGGACGGAGAGGGAACACTCGATGGGCTCAGGGGGGAAGATGCATTTTTTATGAAAATTGCCTTTATTCCATGTCTGAATAACTCAACATGATGTAGCATTTTTCCCCTCCATCTATGCATGGCCCAAAGGGATGGTGCAAGTGGCGCCAGCTGGGTAGCAAACACGAGGACACTCCTCAAAAAGAGGGAATCCAACCCAAAAAGAAGGGACACCCCTCAGGATGAGGCTCCACAGAGAGGCAGCAGTGGCAGCTCGTTTCTAATCGCTGCCCCTGTGTGTTCTTGCAGGAACTTCGCAGGTAGGCAGAAGGTGTGAGGAAGGCACAGCAGGTTTCTCCTCTCAGTTGCTCCCCTTGCCAGTGAGATGCAAATGAAGAAGTTAAGAGGATTTGCAGGGATGTGAGGAGAGCAGCGTGGCCGGGAGCCCTCCGTGGGCTGGCCCACTCCCCTTCCCACCGTGGAGCAAACACGGGCTGAACTCAGACACTCCCGTGAGAGTTCCCACATCGTGAGACGCACGGGCTGATCCACGAGTGAATTTTATTCCCGAGCACAGGCAGGGCGTTGGTGGGAACCAGCTCCCCCTCCCCGTGCTCTCCTGCTTCCCAGGGCTTCATTTGTTTGTTTTTTCCAGGCTAGTTCTGCGAGCAGCTCCTCCTGCTCCTGTACAACACCCTGGATTCCCTTTACCGAGCGCTGGAAGACAGGAGGTGAATTATGGCTGTTGTTAATAAAATTACTCTGCTAATATTTTTCCCCACCACGTGGAATATTATTGATGGAGCAGGGCTGGAGCCCCTCCCGAGGCACAGGGCCCATGTATCACCCCAGCTCCACGTGCACCTTCCAAATGGGGCCTTGGTGGAGCGTAAGTGGTGCACAGGCCTTTTATGGGCCTTCTGCAGAAGGCAGAATTTTACCCAAAATGCAGGTTAAAACCCATGCTAGGTATTAATGTAATCAGGTCCATAATCTCTCCATCAAAAACTCCCCGAGCACCTCTTCACCTGCTGAACCAGGTAGCTCCTTGCCTGGAGAGGGCTGTAACACATTTTAGGGGATGCCTCGCTTCTTTTTTGGTAAAGGAAATGTGCTAAATTATTGAAGTCCTGCAGGTCCTGGCTTGGACAGAGTCACCAAAGGGCAGCCAGAGCTGCCACAATGTCTGTGCCACTCCAACAATTTCCCCACCTGCCTCCTCAACACACAATTGTGGTATCACAATTTTCCTGTGAAAGGTGGGCGCCCTCCACAAATTTCTTTGCCAGCTTCAGAAAGAAAAAAATCTACTGTTTTTCTTGTTTCCCCCTCCAAAATGTATTTTTATGGGAAAAAGAAAAAAAAATTAATTTTTGGGGCAACACTGACCACTTCCAGCAGAGCTGCTGCTCCCCACAAAGCTCTGTCAGTCTGACCATCAGGGTATTTCTGTGAATTCCATTTAGATCCTTCACCTTATTAGAGGTATTTTATTAAACATTTTATTAAAGCCTTTTAATGCCTGCCAGGGCATGTTGTAAAACCCTACTGATTTCAGAGGCTTCTTTGAGGGATCAGAGCCCAGCTCATGTCTAGGACAGAATGGATAAACACAGGGAGGGTTTTCATTTTCACAAAAATCTTGAAGTGTGGTATTTCCATTTGAAAAGGGAGGATGTGAGGAATCAGTATTTATTCCTTAAACCACACCAATATTAATTTTTTTTTTTTTGGATTTCCTCCTTTTGCCCAGGTAAGAAAGATTTCCAAGAGGAATTCCAGCCAAGGAGGCAATGAAATAGTATGTTGGGCTGGTCAGGCAGTATTTACAGTGTCTAAATAAAGCTTATTTAGGGGCTCTTGTTAAAATATTCCATGATAGATGGATTCAACAGGCATTTTAAAATGGATTCTAAGTGGCTGGGCAGAGAGAAAATATGTCTGTGGGACCATGAAACATTCATCTGTGCAGAAGGAGAGGGGGGAAAAAAAAAGGCAGGAACGATCTATCATAAGGGAGGAAATCTGCACCTCAGCATTTGCCAAAATGTCTTAATTGCTTTGTAAACTCATCTAAATAAATAAAACGTGGAGGGCTGCTGCAGCTCTGGGCTAAGGTTTGGGGATGAAAGTCCTAATCCTGCCCAGGGCTGGGCTTATTCCTTGCAGGAGTTTAGGATGCTGCCACAGGGCTTGGGGCAGGTCACGGAGGTGGGGAGTGATCCCTGGGTCGTGGAAGAAGCCACCTGGGCACCTTTTGGCTCCCCTGGAAACTCCTGGTGCCCCTCTTTACTCAGTTTTTCAACTGCTGCCTCCCAGTTTTACTGGTGAAAATGGCTCTGTGATACTCATAGCTCATTCACAGATGGGAGAGGGCTCCTTCTGGTCCCCTGGGTTCATTTAAAACTGTCCAGTTTGTGTCTTTCCTCCTCAAAATCCAAGTGAGGTCGTTGCTCAGGGCACAGGGCCGTGATTCTGGTGATAGAAGTGATTCTGTTCTGAGGAACAACACAAGGACCTGGAGCTGCTGGAGAGTCCAGAGGAGGGCAAGGAGATGCTGCAGGGCTGGAGCCCCTCTGCTCTGGAGCCAGGCTGGGAGAGCTGGGGGGGTCACCTGGAGAAGGGAAAGCTCCAGGGACACCTGAGAGCCCCTCCCAGTGCCTAAAGGCTCGTAGCATTTAAACCATATAAATTAATGGGATTTAAATATGTGCTTCAGGTTACCAGCATCCTATCTCTGGACTGGAGTTTCATTTTCCTGTTGAAATTCATAGAGTAAATTTTCATCTTAATATTTACATGAAATATTTCCCTTTATTCCTTTCTCCTGGTGGATTTTATCATTTTATTTTCATTTCTTGGTGAGTCTGGCCCCGGAGCAGTGGTCACTGCTGCACACCCAGCCCCTGAGTGAGCCCAGAGGCTGCTCAAGTGCTGGTTGGTGTTAACACAGCTGCTCATGGAGAGGAGCAGGCTCAGGGCTCAGGCAGCCACACTATCCTGCTGCTTTGGCTTTTATTAACTAATTAATTCGGCTCCTAATAACTAATGGGCCAGTCCTGCACTCCTCATGCATGCAGAAAAGGACATTTTCTCACAAAGCTGTGCCGGGTCTCAAACAACTTCCCTCCAGTCGTTGCTTCCATTGCAGGAATTACTTGCAGGAGTTTCCCCTTGAGCTGGGGAGGATTTTTGAGGCTGGAGCTCTGGGAAGGACATATGGCCAGCATAGCTATAGCAAACACGTCCTGCATGATTTACGTGTTTCTTATGTGTGTGAAATGGAATATACTTGTATGTTTTGGAGCCATGTATTTAGATATGATCTCATATAAATATGTTCCTATCATATAGCACCGACACGCTTGTTTTCACTTAGGACTGCTTGTATCAAGGACTTCCTTCTGTGCTTGGCAGGGACAGCAGCAGCCTTGCTGTTGGCTTAGCTGGGATCATTATTAAGTCCAAATTTGCCCTTCAAATTTCAGTCCTCTATTTGAAATAAAAGCACAGAAACTAACTTAACCATTATGTTTAGGATGAGTGTTAATGTTAGATAGGAATCCAATGGCAAAAATACTTCTGCCTGTGTGTACAAGACCAGATAACCCCTGGAAAAAAGGAGCAGGGTTTTATTTTCCACCTCCCTGTGACAGCGACCAGACTCCAGGGTTTTATTCCTCCATGGAATGACGTGGGACAGGCTGAGCTGCAGCTCCTGCCCAGGTTGGGGGCACTTCTTTCTGCCAACAACTTGGTGCCACTCGCTGGCAGAATCACCTGGACAGAAACCTCTCCTTAAATCTGTGTTTCTCTCACGCTGCTCACCCGAATTCCCGGAGCTGAGGAGGAGGAAGAGGCAGGAAGAGGAACGTCCCGATTCTGAGGAAGGTACGAGTCTGAAAACGCATGAATTAATTCCTCTTAAGTTTCCTAATTGAAGAGGATAATTAAAATAAATAAACAAACGCTAATATAGAAGTAAAACCCACACAGCAGCATTTGAATGGCATAACTCATGAATGAGCCTGCTGAAGGCTCTCTGTGCTCGCTGCCTGTCCCTGACTGTGCTCCTGTGCTCCAGGGTTTGTCCTGCTTTCTTCTGCTCGAGTTTATGGCTCCAACTTTAAAAAAAGGGGAGTGTTTCCATAGCTCTCCCCTCCCCAGTCCAGTGCAGTAAATCCCCCCCAGCCCTGTGCCTTGCTGTTTAACAGGAGTCAGATGAGAGCTTCCTATTTAGTTTAATAAACCGTAATTTCTGCCAAAGGTAACTGTCACCTTCTGTTTCATTCTGCACGTTTATTTTTCAAGCACCAGAGCTGACCTCCGAACTCAATCTGCACTTGCCTATTGATGCATAAATATCTGTAATATCACAGTAAATTAAATTCAGTTTTAAAGGGTTTCTATTTAACAATCTGTCAGAACTTTCACAGCGTTTGATTTCTAGTTTCCTCTGTCCACTGACAGGTTTATCTCGGTATGGCTTGATTAATGAAACCTTTTATTTGGAGTAAGCACACCTATTATTACCATAATCTCTTAATGCTTGCTTAGGCAACATTGTGCTCTGCCAGCAGGGCTCCCAAAACTTCCAGCCCCTTCCCTCCTGGCAGCAGGATTTGGGGGCTGGAGAAGGGGCAGTGCTGTCCTGCCCTGCACTCTTGGGGGTGATGGCAAAACCAAGTTTAGCAGGTTTGGAATATTTTTGTCACGGAAATCGGTGTTGATCACGCCTTAGCACAAAGAGTTTTCACCTAAGGTTAACAAACGCACATTTGTTTTGTGATTAGTCTTTCCTGGGGAGCAAAGGGATGTTGTCAAAATGAGTTCTTAAGGGTGATTTGTTGAATTTGGGGAAAAACACTATAGCAGAGGCTAGAGAAGTTTGTATAGATTTGGGCATCAGAGCTGTTGTGTTCTAATTCCTGGTTTTCCTACCATATGGCCCTGGGAAAACCACTTGATGTCTCTGTGCTGTCATCCCAGCCCCCTGTGCTGTCATCCCATCCCACCGGTGCTGCAACACAGTAAAGAGAGCTACACCACGAGAGTGCCAGAGTAAAACAGCTCCAGATGAGACACAGCCAGGGCAAAACACCCCAAATGTTCTCTGTTGAGTGGGAATAATGCTCAGTTACCTCATGGGAGGGAGCTGAATTCCTTATTCCCTGCACTGTTGTGGCTGTGGGCGGCTCTGCAGCAGTGACTGGGATGAAAGGTGAGGTGCCTTCATGCCCTTAGCAGGGCAGGAGTGAGGAAATAACCAGCAAAATAATCCCTGGATTAGGAAGAGGTGTGATTTTCATCCTTGAGATCTTTACATTTAGGCAAGTTAAGGAGAATTGCAAGTTTCCCTGAGGGTTTTGCTCCTTCCCAGCTTGTACAGGCAGTGGGTGAACTTCCACGGAGAGCACAGGGAGCTCTGACACCCACCTGGGAGTTGGATTCCATTCTTACTCCTGTTTCCAGCTGGGATTTGGGCTTTCCCCAAACTGCTCCCCCCTGGGAATTCTTTGTTACACCCTGGTTGTCGGACTCTGCCAGGTTCTGAAAATGAAGACACCACAACCCAAAAAGAGCTTGAATATCCTGGGTGGGCTCTGACATTTGGGTTGTCTCCAGCCTTGCAGGAACAACCTTTTTGCTCTCCAGGGATCCCAGGGGGTTCTCTAATTGAAATCCACACCCCACTGGGGTTGGGGGACAAGGTCCCCAGCAGCACCAGTGAAGTTTGGAGTGCTGAGCATGCCAACATCAGGGTCACACGTGGAAAATGTCACACGTGGCGTGTCACTTCACACAGCCACAAATCCTGTTGGTGCAGAAACCCCAAGAACTTCCATGCCAGCATCACGTGGCTGTCAAAGACCAGAATGATCTCTAAGGTGATTTGTGCACTTGTTTCTTCAGGAAGAGAGTATTCCAGGAGTTTTATTCATTAAGACATTGATCAGCAGCAGGGAAGGTGTTCTCAGTTCTGCTTTAAGAGGCACCACAAGGATTATATTTCTCAGTGTGCAATGCAGAGAGCACACACAGCCCCAGAATGTTTCCACGGTGTAAAAAGTTAGAGAAACTCATTAGAAGCAAATTGTGTATTTCCCATGAATAAATGCAATGTGGTTCGATGGCCCTGCACTCAGTGGGTGTTTCTGCAGCATCAGGGCCACACTTCCCAAAGACAAATGGTTTGGACTGTCATAAAGGTGTTTATTTGCTCCAAAGCGTGGTCTCTGCCCATGCAATCCTCCTTGTGGAATTATTACGATGCTCCAACACGTCGCAGACTCTTTTTTGGGTTGGTCCACACTCTGCTTTTTAACCTTCAACAACAAATATTGTTGTATCATGAAGACAGCAAATCCAAACAATTACATATGTAGTCCAAAGGCATACACAAGAAAATCAATATTTGACATCTCTGCAACTCCCTCCTTGGAGCAGCGCTCAATAGCTCTTATTCATTATACACTTATATCTCTTTCACATTCGCCTTTGTCACCAGAAACCCATTTTTTTTTCTCCTTTGACTTCCACATAACTTCTTTGCCCTGTACTTTTACAGATGCCTTCTGGCTATAAATACTAATGAAATCTCTTTGCTTAATTCAATTTTGCTGGTACACTTACAGTTATGACCTAACTTTCCCACGAGAGAGACTGATTGAACATTCCAATACCTTATGGATGGGAGCAAACACTCCACAGAACTGGACTGACAATTTCCATAATTACAGAATTCACAGCCTAATGACCTTAAAAAACAATAAAAAGATCTCTTGTTAATTCCATTTCTGTTACTGACATTCAAGATATTTCATTTTTCACAGGACAACAAATTTACTTTTTATTTTCAAAAGAGCAGTCTATCCTTTTACCCTAGATTAAATTTTCTGAATATTGAAGGATTTCATTGAATATTTAGCATTTCTTTGTCTTTTAAAAGTTAGAATATTTATGATCCTTAGAATGCTCCTGACTGATTTATAGCAATCAATTATAAGAGTGCGTTTTCAAATAGCCCTTTTAAAAATGAAGAATAGAATAATTAAAAAGATCAGAAGTCCTCCCTTGCATATAATTATTTCATTATTTCATTACAGTGCAGAAATTGTTTTTGCTGACTGGGAACAATTCTAATTGAGCAAAAGCTGTATTAATAGACGATAGCAAGCAGTTCTTCCTAAGAAATAAGACCACTAATTGCCTAAATTTTTATTCAGCACAGTGAGCCTTAAAAGCCACATTGTAATATAACCCTAATCAGCAGGTCCAGCGGATCCTTTTGCCATGGTGGAGACATTCCCAAAGCACAACCTTGCAGCTAATTCATTCCTCCAACAGGTTCATTGCTGCAGGAACCCTTTGTTTGGGTGCTGAGCTCTGTGCCAGCCTGGCCCTGCCTGTGCCACCTTGTCCCCATGTTTTGGTGGGGACAGCTCCATGGATGGCCCCACACTTTGCTCCCCTTCCTCATTTTCCATTGCCTGGCTCCAACACCCACCTGCTCCAGGGTTTCCAGTGGGAATTTAAAAGCAGCAGCCTGATTTTGGTGTCCTGGGTCAGCACGTGGATGAAGTCTTTCCTTGCTGGAAGGAGCTGCAGGTGCTGCGAGGTCTGAACTGTACATCTCCCACCCTGGGTGTGTGTCCCCACCTTCCCACGGGGCAGGTTTGCTGCAGGCTGGGTGTTGGGTGGCCTTGCTTTGACCAGGAGGGCCAGTTCTCATCCTGCTCATGTTGCTGTTTGATCTCTGTGTTGGATGGACACCTGAGGGTGGTGCCCACCTAACAAACCCCAGGCAGCTCCAGGCACTGGGAGGAAGCTCCAGAGGAACCGATGGAGCGCCGTGCCCTCAAACTGGGCTGCAAACACATGTCACTGTCACCGGTGCCACCTCTCTGCACAGAAGGGTTTGCCTTGCCCTGAGGACTCTGTCACCTGCCAAAACCCACCCCTGTGGTGGCTGGACCGAAACTCCTTTGGCCCTGTGGGATGTGCCAAATTGTAGTCAGCTTTGCAAACACACACCAGTCCCTCCCCCAGGGGAAGGCAGGACCTGCAGGAAGGTGCCTTTGGGCTGTCCCCAGTGGTGTGGGCACTCAGGGGGCTCTACAGGAGGCTGTGGGGGCACAGCTATAGGGGCAAGGGCACCCACCAGCTCCTCCTTGCCCCCCAAACCCTCCCCAGCCCCTGGGGGTGTAACATTCCAGGCACAGGTAACCCCTTCTTGTGTTCAGCTCCTAAACTCCCCATCAACACACAGACCAAGAAATACTTGGTGAGGTTGGCTCTGAGTCCCTCGACTCCACCTGAGACAGATTTTTGGAAGGAAGCAAAGTCTGAAGGGGAGAGGAAAGGTTTATAATGACCTCCAAGTGAGGCTGGAATTTTCCCCCCGAGCTCGCTGCTCTCCAGTGCCACTGAGAAGCCTTAAACACAGTTTTGGTGTTTGAATTTGGTGTTTGAATTAACACTGTCGTGTTAAGGCAAGAACAGTGGAAGCCCCAGCACCAATAACAGCTGGCAGCAGCAAGGATTGCCTGGCAGCAGATGTGATGTATCCCCCTGCTATTCCACAGTGGCAGCCCTCAGGTACATGGTTATAATTCCTGAGAGAGGCAGGCTCTGGAGATGACAGACTGAATAGTTACAATCTATCATGAAAAATTTTCAAGGGTGAGTTAATGATTTTGTGCAATTTCCACACCAGTTAGCAGAAGCCTGGGAGCCTGGAAGCTGGACTTTCCCTGGGCTTCAGCTGGCCAGGAACAAGTAGCTGTTTTCTCCTCGTGCCTCAGTTTCCACATCTATAAAATGGGTAAAGATCCTGCCTTTTCAGTGAAATTATTTGAATCTATTTCAGAGAAGTGCTGTATGGGAAATAACAGCAAAGCAGGAAAGGGGGGTTATGATCAATCCAACTTTTCTTGCAGTAAAACCAGTGCTGAAATCAGTCCTGGCTTAACACATTTGTTTCTGTTGAACAGATGCATCCCAGGTTTGCCTGAAGGAGGTGGACAGGGCAAGGTAACGTGCCTTTCCTTCTCAGTGACTTTGTGCCTGAGTACATATACAGTTGTTTGCATTCAAAGCATCCCATTACAGATCCTCAGAACTCAGCCCTGCTCCCTGCAGTGCAGGATGCAGCTACAGTTTGGGTTTGGCACCCAAACGAGGGCTGCACAGTGACCCAAGCTGTAAAACAGGCCACTCTGTGTCCTCTGGCACAGTCTGTGCACAGGACATGGTCACACACTGTCCCAGGGGACACTGACTAATGGAGGAGTGAACTGGGACTATCCTTTTCTGCAGGTGGAGGTGGGAAATACGGGGAACTAGTTTTGTATGTGCTTGTTCTGCTGTTGAGTGAATGGGTTTTGTGCATGAGAAAAGGTCTTGCACCTTCCCAGGCGAGCTCTGCCCTGCTGTGGGTTCCCTGGGCAAAGCCATTACAAACAGCTCCACAAACCCCACCACTGGCTCAGTTTCCTTCCCCATCTCCACCAAGCTGGTTTCAAAAATCACAGAATGGTTTGGATTGGAAGGACCCTTAAAAATCATCCAAGCCACCCCCTGCCATGGGCAGGGACACCTTCCATTGCACCAGGATGCTCCAAGCCCTGCCCAGCCTGGCCTTGGACACTTCCACGTGTGGGACATCCTCCTTTGCTTAGTTCCCCCCCCTGTAAGAGGCTGATAACAATCTGCTTTTCCAGATGTTGGCTTAAAAGCTAAAAAATGGACAAAGACCCCCAGTGGCTCCCCAGTCCCCCCCTCCCTGGGGTGCTGGTGCCCTGCTCCCTCACAGAGCTCCAGGACTCTGGCCAGGAGAGGAGGCTCCAGCTGCGCCCAGACACATTTCTGCACTCTGCCCTTTGAAAACCTTGGCATTTTTACTCCAGTGAGCCCTCTTGGTGCTTCCTGGGTGCCCAGGGTGGTCCCTAAGAGGTTTGTTCCCTGGCAGTCCCAGGACAGCTGAGCTGGCAGCGTGTGCTGCAAAGGATTTGTGTGCCATCTGTGTCCTTTGTGCCTGCTCGTGGCTTTTCCCCCTGTGCCCAGCAAGATGGAGGAGGTTATTTGTCTTAAGAACATTTCCTCCTTCTCTCTCTTTGTTGTGCACCCGTGTCAACAAGCAATTTGCTCTTTCTGGCATAATTCATTTCTGTTTGGGCCCTAATTGTCCCTCGCTGTGCTGGCTGGCTGCTTGCCTGGCCATTCCCAGGCTTTCCCTGGGGTGTTCCACTGGAGGAGGGTCAGCCCTGGGCTGCCAAGAAGTGGTTGTTGTGCTCCTCGTGTCCTCCACGGGCACAGGGACTGCCCCCAGGGTGGTGCTGGGATGGGCAGAGCTCTGAGCCAACCCTCTGGGGCAGGTTGAGATGCTCTAAGAGAGCTGTGGTGCTGGGGGGCTGCTGCTGCTGCCCAATTCCCTGCCCCCCTGAGGAGCCCTGCTCAGGAGAGGGGAGCTCTGACAAGGCAGTGTGGGATGGGGCTGGAGACCATCCTCTGTGTTCAGCCAGGCTGCCATCAGCACCCAAAAATTACAATTAAGGCTGAACTCCTTCAGTTATACAAGGCACCGTGCAATCATTAATTAAGCACCCAAGCCAAGCCCTTCCCTCTTTCAGCAGGCTGACATGAGACTTAATTAGCACTTTAAGGTGCTTGGATAGTTCACTGGTGGGAAATGATGACTTATTCATTTTCCCGGAGGCGTCTCCATTGCATCCAAAATTTTGCCTGGGAGAGAAGACCTAGCAGTGGGGTCTTGTTTCCTGGAAGGGATTGTGATAGTGGGGATTATTTAAAGGGAGACAAAAGTGTCCTTGGGTAGAGGACTCTATTGAGCAAGAGCCAGAGCAGGTTAGGAAGGCTTTATGATGACCCAGAAGTTTCTACAAGGACAAGAGAACTTTTTGCTGTGGCATTTTCAGTCTATACCAATAAGGTAGCACAACAGGGAGGTGCAAGAAGACTCTTGGCAAATTCAGAGTAAAAAAAAAGGCACCTTTTTTTAAAAAGCATTTCAGCAAGAGTCCCAGTGGCTTGTTCTTTCTGATGGTCATTTTAAAGCTGGGAGTGTTCATTCCTCTGAAAGTGATGCTGGAGTTGAAACAAGGATGAGGGTGGGATTGTCTCTGCCTGAGGGACCCTTGCAGTTCTCCCCAGCTTTATATTCCATTGGGACCAAATTCCTGGTCCTGCCCTCACCTCCATCCTGACTATATCCCTCATCTCTGCCAAATATGCAGAGTTGCCTGGCCTGGGTGCCCCGGGGAGGATTTGGGGCATCTGGGTGGTGCAGAGCATGGCATGGCTGGCACATGGGCACACCACACCTTCTCCTTTTGCCTTCCTTTCTCTCATTCCCAAAATACTGTTTAAACCTCAGGAGTTCCCAGGGGGACCTGGTGATTCACCCTGAGCTGCTGGTCTGTGCTGCAAAGTCATTTCTACACCCAGCCCCTTGCCAGCACCACACACACACAGAGACACTCACTGCACCTCCCGTGGCAAAAGCCAGAATGTATCACTTAGAAAGGCTCCAAAAAATCCACTTTTCTTTTATAATAATATTTCCACAGGCCAAGCAATTGATGGCTGGACTAGGGGAAAACATACATCTTTGCTTCCAAGTAATAGGCTGCAGATTTGCAAGACTAAATCCTTTTAAAAAGCCAGAATCACATCCATTCAGTCCCTAAAAGAAAGAGAAGTCTGATTTGATAACATTCTACATAAAAGCATTTTCTTGGCTTGGGTATATTTTAGGCACGCTGGTTATATAACACAGAACAAGCAGGGGGAAAGGACTTGATCACATTCAGATGATACTAAATTATCTTATGACACAGGCTGTATCTTTTTTACAACAGAAAATGGAAACAACTGTGTCCTTGACCTTCAAAAAGGAATTGACTTCCCTAGCTTAACTATTCAAACAAACAACTGTGTACTCTCTTCAATTCCTGTGATAATTTTGATTTACTGTAAATGACTGAATTTAATGAACTAAATTATGCTATTTAAATGCATTTTGTGAATGGTATTGTAGTTTGTTACTAAGCATTATGTCTATGCTAAAGTGTGCTGTAAATGATATGATATGGAACATATGTGCTGTATTCATAATTTAACTGTTGCTATGGAGTGCCTTCTTCAATAGGCTCCTCTGAAAAACGAGTTCTTTATTTACCTGGTGAAATGAAGGTGATTTCTCAGCAAACCTCTAGGTCTCGCTGACCTTGACAGAATTACAGTGCTAATATTTTCACATGGATGAACCGTTCTTCAATAATTTTTCCAAAATAGATGGCACAAAGAGCTTTCCCGCTAATGCTGGGCCACGTTGAGTGTTTTCTAATCTCCCTTCTCTTTTTGTTTGAACAAATGTTTATTGCAGCTCCCGCAGGATGGCTCCCACCCTCGTTAGTGGTGACAGGTTTCTGAGTTCAGAGCTGGATTTTGGGCTCTTGGATTCCCAGCAAAGCCTCGAGCCTGATGTTGCAGGGACAGCCAGTGCCCAGCTCCTCTATAATATGCTTTATGATATGCTCCTGCGGAGGAAACCTTCTCTATAGCTGGATTTCTCTCTGTTTCTGCTGGTTTCTTTATATTGGACTAAACCACTAAAATCAATGTTTTAAATTTATTTATTTATTTTTAAGGCAGCTGCTGGCCCTGCAGTTTTTGCCCCTGTTTGGGGAGCAGGGATGTGGGATTTCCTGTTCCACACCTCCTGAGCAGGGGCATGGAATGAGAGGAGCTTTGAGGTCCCTCCCGACCCAAACCAGGCTGTCATTGATGGTTCCACAATGTCCCCAAGAGCTCTGCTTTGCCAGGGCACCAGGGCCATGCTCAGGCCTGCAGGAAAAAGCTACCTGAGCAAATATTTGGGATACTTAAGGCCACAAATTCGACTGTGTTTTGCTGGTGTTTGGGGTTTTTTTGCACTTTAAGCCAGGATGATCAGAGCTAAAACTGCAAATTGCCTTTAGCCAGACACATTTTTGCCTTTAATGCCTCTGTGCTGGTCAGGGCCATGTAGGCAGTGGTCACAAATTAAGGGCGTTCTGTGTAAAATGGTACATAAGAATAATTCTAGTGCTTTCAGCAAATGATGTGAAATTGAGTCAAGCCTCTAGAATTTCAATGTCTGCTTTTAAATCTGGAGCCTCATCTCAGATTTTTCTTATTCTCTTCTCCTTTCCAAAGGGAGAATGTTAATATTTTCTGAGAGTAAATAACAATGCAAGAAAATTCTGGCAACAAAAGGGAAGGATTTTTATAATATCTTGGAACATATCAGTCTTCATACAATGTGCATCTAATGGGTCAAATAAGGACACTCCTGATGAAACATTGAGCCATATATAATACCACCTTTTAACTAATTTGAACATCCACAATAAATTATGGCTGCATTTCATAACTGTTCATCAGCCAGCAGCTCCCAAGGAGAACAGCTGAATTTTCTGAATATTGATTCCTTAGGGGAACCTGGCTGGTTTTGGCTGTATTGTAATTGTTATCACTGCAAGGAAATCTAGCAAATGTTGTAAGGGCTTTTTTAAATAGCCACGTTTCCACCAGTGCATATGACTGGTGGCATTTTTATATGTACAAAGGCTCCTCCTGGAGGTCAGTTGTGTTGTCAGATGCCCTGCTCTGTACTCAGATGTTTTGCACACCAGCCTGGGCTCTTGCCTGTGCCAGAAAATGGACCTGAAAACCCAACCACCAAAAATATAAAATCAAACACACATGGTATGGTTAAAAAAACTCCTGCTGAAAAGCCCATTCCAAAATGTTTCCTAGCCAAGGGGAAATGGGTGTGTTGGTTTGGATGTGTCTGTAGAGTGAGAAGAACTCGAGGATGATTTTATATTTCCATGTTCTCCTGGAGAAATGACCAGAAGGACCTGCTGAAGGAAGATGCCCAAACAGTAAGGCCCCCCAAAAAGGGGATAATGTTTCCCAAGGCCCATCTGACGTGGGTACCCATGGCATCTCCTGCTGTGGGCCATTTGAGCATGTAGCCAGTGTGTCCAGGAGCATGAACAAAGTTTGGGCTGCAATCAGGTCATCATCACCTCCCTGAAAGGCTCCAACAAGGGCAGTGCCCTTGGAACCCCTGCCCACCTTCGCTCTGGCACAGCTGTGTGTTGGCTCTTTCCATTTTGGGTGAATGCCCCGCAAACCAAGCCAAGGTGCAGGCAGTGGGTGACACCTCCTGAGCCAGGAACTGCCCTGGGATCCTGCCCTGGGATCCTGCTCTGCATTGTGCACCATGGCTGTGGGAGAGAGAAGGAGCTATTTTTCAGCAAGTGGCTATCGGATACTTCCCGTGCTGCATATCAACAACCAGATCTTGACCCAGAAATGTCAGTCCCTGCTCAGAGCAGACAAGGAAGCATAATTAGAGATGCTCTGGCAACGTATTTTAGCACTGACGGTGACAATGTTTAAATTTTTAATCAGGCATGTAACATAAAAAGCACATAACATGAAATGTGAAAAGAAAATTGGCAAATACCAACGTGCTGTTTGACACTTTATTTCACTGAAGGAAGTGAACATCAATAAACATTATTTATCATAAATGACAGAGAGGAAGGCATGTTTCTAATAAAAACCTGCCCATTGCAAGGGGTGAATCTCATAAAAGCACCTTGATAGTACTGTAAAAGCCATGCTGGGCCAGACCACAGAAGGGAACATGGGGACCTTTGCTGGGAAGCTGTGATGTGCACCCAGATGTGTTTCCTCATCACAGCTGGCTTTGGGGGGCCCCTGGGTGCAAAGACCCTCCTCCTTCACCTGCCATGTCCAGATGTGGCACAGCAGAGGATGAAACAAATGTACCTGTGCATGTGTGTTCCAGCAAGTGTCCTCCCAGGTCTGAGGGTCAGCCCTTCAAGAACTGTATCCCACAGCAAGTTTTGCTCCGTGCTGGCAAACACAGAGCTCCCTAGTCAGGCATTCCCAGCTGAAATATTCGAGGCAAACCGAAGAGCTGGGGTGGGGTACAACTGAGTGCCACGCATCGACCTGAGGTGCAAACAGGGAGCTGTTGTGTGACCCCCTCACCCCAGAGCCCTGACAGTCTCTCCCTTTTTTTAGCAAAGCCTTTCAACACCAATGCCTCCATAAAGTGCCCTTTCTCCTGCCTGACCCTGTCCCTCCCCTCATGCCCATGGGATATGGGCTCTGCTGAGCGAGGACCTGTGGTCTCTGAGCCTGGAGAAGCACTGAGCTGGCTTTACAGGGCTAGATGAATGCACTCAGAAATTCCTGGAGGGAAGTGCCAATCCAAGTATGCCAAAGTTAGAAAAAGCCTGGTTTTGGGCTATTCTGGTCACTTCCATTTGTCTCTGTCTGTGCCTGAATAGAGTCAGTCTCCAACTAGACGATTCCAGCTTCTGCAACAAAAAAGTACCAACTCAGAGACAACAAGCCCTTCGTGCAGTGCACACTGTGGCAAGCAGTGACTGCACCTGAAGCCCACAGGAACATGTGTGCACACTCTGCTCACCCCTGAGTGTCTGGAGCTCCTCTCTGCCTTCTCCCACTGCAGTTCTCCCTTTGCTCCCACCTGAAAATCCCTTCCTCTTCCAGTCCTAGTCCCTGACATCTGCTTCCCTGGTCCTTTGTCACCTCACTGCCAGTGTGAACCTTGTCTCCTCTGCACCAGGGTTAAGTTTCCTTGGTGTGTGGTGCTGTGAGGAAGAGCTGAGGGCACAGGGAGGAGAGTGGCCTGAGGCAGGAGGGAGCCTGGGAAGTCCAGCCCAAGCGCCAAAGCTGCTCTTGCCTTGCTTGCTCCCATGGGATCGTGGCTGCCTGGTGGATGGGAGCTGTGAGGAGATGTGCCATGTGTAGAGACAGAGTCTTCAGAGCATGTAGTTGACAAACTCTAAGACCTCTGATTGAGTTTTTTTATGAACTGCACCAAATCCAGACAGAGTCAAGAGTTCATCCCCAAAAGCAACGGAAGCCACCCAGCCAAATTTTAAGCACAAACCATACTGAAGTGAGATCTCCTCAATGAGATGGTTGTGAGATTCCTTTTAATGTGGTCGAAAGAAAATATTCTGCCTTGTCCCCGTTTTAAGGAAGATGTGAATTTTTATTTTTTTTCCCCAGCTTGAGGCAGTCATCATGGGACACTTCACCTCAAATGGGCCAAGGCTGGCAAAGTCAGGGGCAACTGAAAGCAGATTTGTACAATGGGAAGTGTCCGATAAGCTGAACCGTAGGCGCTGATCTTCCCCACTTTTCATGGAATTCATAATAAAGCTTTTCATGGGAGCCTGCCTGGTTTCACTCCTGGACGATCACAAGCCTGCACGTTGCTAATAATAACAACATCATTGGCTAAAATATCTCCATGTTTTACTGAGTCCCATGTTCCAGTTTTGTGTCTCTGTTCTGCCTTGCTTTTTCTCTTTTGTTTTCCATGCCCGTCATGCTGCTACACTAATATTTTCCATCCTGGTTCCAAAGGCTGCCATCGTTAGCTGCAGCACCACGTGAACATTTGTGGCTCTCCATCAGATTTGTGAGGAGGCTGCCATGGCATGGCCAGCTCTCATGGCAGTGTTTCCAGAGAGCAGATGGTGACAGCTCAGCGCTGTCACCCGAGGCAGCTGGGGTGAGTTCCCTCTCTTGGAAGCATGGACTGTGACCATGGCATGGCTGGAACTGGTTAGAAAGTCTGGGGAATTTGGGCAAAGAAAGAGGAAATTTGGTGTTTTTTTCTAAAGATAAGTAGTTCTGCATTTATTTTAACTTGAGGCAACTGATAGCATGGTGTTGTCAGCACTCACCACCCAGCAAGAGTAGCTGTTTCTATTGTCTAGAGACATCATGGCACTACCCCAAGTGAAGTTCCATCACATGGATGGAAACAAGAGGATTTGCAACTGGACTGTTAAGTCCTCCTTTAAACTCCATGTATTTGGTCAAGCATGAGACAGTTTTTGCTGGATTGAAATCACAGGCTAAACCCCAGGAATTAATGTTTATCCCAGCTCTCTACCAATTTTTGGGGCACTAGACACGCCTCTTCAGACCAGATCCTTACTTTTGGTTTCATGGGGATGTAGATCCTGAAGAACTTGGGTCTTAACCTCTGCTCCATTTTCCCAGCTGAAAGACAGGGGTAATATCTCTCTGCCATGCAGCAGACTCACAGTGAGTAATTATTTCATATTTGTAGAGTACTTTGGGAAGAATGTGCTCCACATTGCTGATATTATTAACTTTTGGAGCCCAAGATGGAACAGTGAAGTGCCTCTGTGCTGTGCAGCTCTGCTGATCTTGAAATCTAAGGAGTATTTAGTAATTCTGACAGGAGAAACTCATAGAAACTAAAAGAAATCCTTCCACACAGCAAGAAATTGGGGAAGTATTGGAGGGCCCTGAGAAAAACACAGTCCATGTCGTTGCAAAGCGAGTGTGTTTCCAGCCCACATCAAAGCTCTGTTTGCTTCTCTTGTCAGATGATTTTGTGAGAGTGTTGCAGAGGGTTGGAGCATGTCGGGGTGACTGAAGGACTTAGTCAGGCAGCAGATGTGCAAGCAGAGGTCAGGGCACAGGGTCTGGTGAGTGGGTGAGAGACACAGAGCAACAAATAGATGTCCTGTAGGACAGGAATCCTTTAAAGCAATTGTGATCAGCAGGTCAAGGGAGGTGATTTTCCCCTCTGCTCTGGTCTGTGGGACCCCACCTGGAGCACTGAGTACAGCTCTGGGGTCTCCAACATAGAAGAGATGGGGACCCGTGGAGCGAGTCCAGAGGAGGTCACAGAGATACTCCAAGGACTGGAGCCCCTCTGCTCTGGAGCCAGGCTGGGAGAGCTGGGGGGTTCACATGGAGAAGGGAAAGCTCTGGGAGACCTGAGAGCCCCTTGCAGTGCCTAAAGGGGCTCCAGGAGAGCTGGAGAGGGACTTGGGACAAGGCATAGAGGGACAGGACACAGGGAATGGTTTCACATGGGCACAGGGCAGGGTTAGATGGGATATTGGGAAGGAATTCTTGGCTGTGAGGGTGGTGGGGCACTGGCAGAGGTTGCCCAGAAAAGTTCTGGATGTCCCATCCTTGGAAGTGTTCAAGAACATGTTGGATGAGGTTTGGAATAACCTGGGCTAGTGGAATGTGTGCCCTGGATTATGGAGCCTTCATTCTGACCCCTGTCCCTGCTGTGCTGCTCAGAGGGCTGAGTACCTGGAGAATGACTGGTCTTGCCACGAACAGCTGAGGCAAAGAAGTCATTAAGTGCCTCAGGCAATTCCTCATCCTTGGGCACTATGTCTTCTTCCTGCCAGGAAAGTGGTAGGTATTGAGGCACTGAATTTAAAATGTTGATTTCTGTTTGCAATGGGAACCGTGACCTGGCTCACTTTGAGGCATTCGATATGTTTTTTTTTTTCTTTTCTTGTTTTTATATAATTTCCAATAATTTCCTCTTGCCCTGTGCTATTTTAAGATGTTTAACGTAGTAGCTCCAGAAGAACCATTCACAAATAGCGCTGATCTGTGTTTTGAAAGTTTAGCTTACACTATCCAATGCACATTTACATACCCCACCAAAATCCGGCTTTTGGGAAATTAAAACAACAAAACTTGATTGCATATCATGATTTCATATTTTGCAGATGTTAATATTTAATCATATGCAGAGCCATTTAGCTTAAGTGCATTAATGTAACTCGTTTGAAAGAGGCCAGTAATTGTCCTATTAACTCCCAGCCTGGATGTTATCCATGCTGCCCTGCTGGTAAGGCCAGAGGGAGAGTCTCCTATTGGCACCCACAGAGATTGCTCTGATCTGTTGAAAATCCTGTTAAAATCTAATTACTTAGGAGAATAGGCCAGGGAATATCTAATGAGCTTCAGGAAACCCACTGAAAGAAATTCTCTTTTAATACAGGCTGAAACATCTTCTGTGTTTCAATTACAGTGGTACCACATGAACATAATTGCACTTGTATGGAACGGGGCTCCTCTTTGTTATTTTAATTACATATCACTAGATTTTTCTTAGTCACGGAGAAAAAAAAATAATTTGATTCCTCATAAAGGTTAAATGTTGATGAAAAGCTCAGTGTTAAAATAAATGTAATCTTTGTTTATGATAATTTTTCCTTTGTTTTGTGAGGAAATGTTAGCAAAAGCGGGTCGCCGAGGGGAGCTGACCGACCAAACCCATGCTGGGGATGCCCGGGGAAGGTGGAGACGCCGAGGAAGATTTCACAGAAGTCTTTGCCAGCATGAAATTTGGCCTTACTTTTGTTATGGTAATTGAAGCTGTGGACATTAAGCTCACAATAAAATCTCACAGCAGCAGCAAACCCGACTCCTTGTACCAACAGGGGGGACTATTTGCAATTTCTTCCGCTTGCAGCCCCTTGATTTTTTTTTTTTTCTTTTAATTTGAAAATTCCGCATGGCTTTTTTGCAGTGTCCCAAAAAGGTGCTGTCCCTGCCCAGGCCAGTGGACAGGGCTGGGATTGTCGGGCTGTCCCACGCAGGGAAAGGAGTCTGACTTGGTGGTCCTTCCAGCTCAGGGAATCCCATGAGTTTAAGCTCATGGAGCTGCATGGCTTTGCTCCATCAGGAAAAGCAGAGCAACAATTCCAGAGCCGGCAGCGCTGGGCATTGCTGTAATCAGGCTGGCTGTGGAGGATCCACCGAATTTAACGGGATCAAACCCCGAGGAGGGTGTGGATGGCTGCCTGAAGGAGCAAGCCGTGCAGCAGAGATCCCGATCCCAAGGGATTGGGATCCCAAGGGACGCTGCTCCGGAGGATTCCTGCCCCAGCACGTGGCCAGGGATGGGGATGCACAGGGCAGGCATGGCAGGGCAGAGAGCACCTTCTCCATCCCCATCCTGGAGCACGAAGGAGGGCGGGAGGGTGGGAAAGGGTGAGGAGGGAGAAAAGCGTCCCTTTCAGGCAATCCCAGGCTGCCATCAGTCTGCTCTGATCATCCCCGTGCGGGAATATGATGAGTGGGGTGGTCCCGAACAGCCTGGCTGCCCAGGGAGACCGAGGGGAGCTGAGGGGACGTGGGAGCCATGGTGGGTGCCATGAGGGAGGAGGAGGGCTGAAGGAAATGGAGGGAAGACGGCACCATGGTGGGTGCCATGAGGGGAAGAAGAAGGCTGAGGGAAGCTGAGGGGAGGTGGGTGTCATGGCGGGTGCCGTGAGGGAGGAGGAAGACTGAGGGAAGCTGAGGGGAGGCGAGCGCCATTTTGGATGCCATGAGGGAGGAGGAGGGCTGAGGGAAGGCAGGTGCCGTGGTGAGTGCCACAAGGGGAAGAAGAAGGCTGAGGGAAAAGGAAGCCAGATGGCGCCATGTTGGGTGTCATGAGGGGAAGAAGAAGGCTCTGGGGAGCTGAGGGAACGCGGGTGCCATCGTGGGTGCCATAAGGGAGGAGGAAGGTGAGCAGAGCTGAGGGGAGGCGGGCGCCATTTTGGGTGCCCTGAGGGAGGAAGAAGACTGAGGGAAGCTGAGGGGAGATGGGCGCCATTTTAGTTGCCATGAGTGGAAGAAGGAGGATGAGGGAAATGGAGGGAACATGGCGCCATGGTGGGTACCAAAGGGGGAGGAAGAAGGTGAGTAGAGCTGAGAGGAGGCGGGCGCCATGGTGGGTGCCATGGGGGAGGAGGAGGGCTGAGGGAAGCTGAGGGGAGGTGGGTGCCA
>JAWWEE010000004.1:1706307-1774395 GCA_035221455.1 Xenops minutus
ACGGTGGGTGCCAAAGGGGGAGGATGAAGGTGAGCAGAGCTGAGGGGAGGCGGGCGCCATGGTGGGTGCCCTGAGGGAGGAGGAAGGCTGAGGGAAGCTGAGGGGAGATGGGTGCCATGTTGGATGCCATGAGGGGAAGAAGGAGGATGAGGGAAGCTGAGGGAAGATGGCACCACGGTGGGTACCAAAGGGGGAGGAAGAAGGTGAGCAGAGCTGAGGGGAGGCGGGCGCCATTTTGGTTGCCATGAGGGGAAGAAGGAGGATGAGGGAAATGGAGGGAAGATGGCACCATGGTGGGTGCCAAAGGGGGAGGAGGAAGACTGAGGGAAGGTGGGTGCCATGGTGGGTGTCAAAGGGGAGTAAGTAGGTTGAGCAGAGCTGAGGGGAGGCAGCGCCATGTTGGGTGCCATGAGGGAGGAGGAAGGCTGAGGGAAATGGAGGGGAGATGACACCATGTTGGGTGCCATGAGGGAGGAGGAAGGCTGAACGAAGCTGAGGGGAGGAGGACACCATGGTGGGTGCTGGAGGGTCTGTGAGGGGCCATCTGGCCATGGCTGCTCCAGGTGGGTTTGCCCAGCCTGTGTCAGGCAGTGCTGAAGGGGCTGCAAAAGGAGCCTGGCTGAACTTGCAGGTTCATACAATGATGGTGTCCCTCAATAAGCCCAGATGCTCTGAGGTTTAAATGTGCAGGGTTGACTGTGTGGTCACAGCGTGAGGCACAAAAGTGTGAGGGGAGATTCTCCTCCTTGGAAGTGATACAAAGGTACAAAGAGAAGTAACAGAGACTAATATCTGCTGTCCACCCCCCCAAACTCCCACCCAGTTTGGTGGAGGCAGCCAGGACTGCAGAATAGCTTTAAAAAGCATGGAAGAGGCTGCAATGAGCAGCAGTAGCTTTTGGGGCTACTCTGACTTCACAGAAGGTTGGGCAAACCTTTGTACAATGAAGGATCCAGGCAACAAGACCTTAATTCTGGTTTTCCCATTTCAGGTGGTGCACAGCCTCAGATTTGTGCTGATGTTTTTGCTTCAGAGTTGGCACTAAATGTCTGCTTTTCGAGGCATTTTGATATGAGAAGAGTTTGAATGGCATGCCAAGGAAAGCTGACACACAGGTAGTGTACAAAATTCCTGTCCAATTCCTATCTGATATTTACCCCTGTATTTCAATTTCCTTGGGCTTTTTTAGTCATTGAATTCATCTTACAAGTGAGAGTCTCTTGCTCTGAAAATAATTTAATACTGCAACACAGTTAAAGAAAAGGAAAACATCAAACTCCATTCTGGATGATTCCCATGGTATTCCTAATGAGGACAATGTAGTTGTATTTTCTTAAGATGTTGGGGGTGAGTATGAAGGGTCAGAGAGTAAGTGGTAGAACTAAAGGTTTATAAACTTTTTCTCTTTAAAAATATTTTCTTTGAAATTTGCAAGGTAAATCTTTGTCTAACACTTTGTAAACATATTTACTGTGTTCATGCCAGCTGTCAAATACAGCTGAGTGGGATTGCATCCATTGTATTTGGTATTACTGGAAGTGAGGTATTCAGTACTTCATTTGATTGGATCCAGGAAAAAAATGTGCTTCTTCAAGCTGAACTCCCACTCGTCTTTCTGGAATTTGAAGGCCAAGTGCCTTGGAAGTCCCATATAAAAACTCTGTAATATTCTCACTGTGTCTGTTTAAATAATTTTTATACTATTAGGATGCACATTTGACAGGGAGAAGGAAATCAAATCAGGGAAAAATTACAAGATTTGGCTGAACTGTAAACTCTGTAAGAGGAATTGATCCAGGTTTTGATTTTGCCCTTTGTAAACCACCAAAATTGGATCTAGATTTGGAGCTAATCATTCAGTGTAGTGTGGAATTACAGAGTTCTCAAAAATCTATCCCAGGCCCTTGGGCAAGAAAACCCTTGGAGGCAATCCTGGCACAGCTTGAGTCAGAGTGAGAGCTAAAGAACCAGAGGAACCTCCCAGGCACTGCAGTGGCATTCACTGAGTGATCATAATTTAAACTTCTGCAATTCCTTTCCTGAATCTCATCCTTAAAAGATGTCACATAAAAAGGGGTGATTTTACCTGGAGAATGAGAAAAATAGTTTGGAAACTACAGAGACTTTGGGGAAGATGAAACTCATTGACAGGAGGGGGAAAAAAAAAAGGTCAAAAGTGGAACAGAGGGAGGAAAATGGCTACTGTGAAAGACAGTTAAAACTACTGGAAATGTTCCCACCCCCACCCAGCATCCTGGCTCCCGTTCTGTGTCAGTCATTTCTTTGGAAAAAGAGCCAGTCAGAGTACATTCCTGCTCAATCCCGAGCGAGTGCGTTATAAAAATGGAGAGTAGCATGTAAATCATTCATGGGGACGGGGAAATAAATAACCCTTTATGCCCATATAAATACTTATCAGATGTTCATAAGGGGAATTTACATGGAGTTTTATTCAGTACTGTCAGCCATTCCTCCATCCTCCATCATTCCTGCCGTGAAGACAATTCAAAACATGGTGGTGGAGGGAGCAGCCTCTCCACCAGTTGATCCACAGCACGTTATGTGCAAGCTCTGAACTTGCCCTTGGTACCTCTGTTATTTTTATTATGGCTCTTAGCAGAGTGAGATCATTCTTCCTGGTTTGCCTCACAAGAAATAATGGGAAGCAGTATGTTTAGTAAGTGGATTGATTCAGTGATCTATTAGTCTAATCCAAACTCTGCCAATCATCTATGAGGTGACTGCAGGCGAATCACGTCACTTCTTTGTGCTTCTGTTTCCTCTCTGACCTCCTGTCTTGTTTATTTGGACTCTAAGTTATTGGGGGCAAGGGCTGCCTCTTGCTGTTTGTGTGTATGTACCATGGCTGTGCTCTGGGACCTCTGTGACAGCTTCCTCTCCAAGTGGTGCTGCATGTAAATAATAACATGCAGCTCCCCCTCTGGAAGTCACAGAAAGAGAAGGACTTGGCAGGTGGTTGTATAAACTGGTGGCAAGCTGGAAGGACATGAGGAAGAGCCTCTAACATGAGCTGTTTTGCTGGGTCCTAAAGAAGTGCAGGACAGAAAGGTATTCCCTGCAACACAGATCATGATGTAAGGCCACTTTGGCCATGCGTGGATTCTCAATTTGTTACTGAGCACCAGGGACTGAGCCAGATGCAGTCATGAGGCAGATCCATGCTCTGCAGCAAATGGAAACTAAGGGGACTTACTTGGCCCCAAATTAGCCCAAATTATGTGATGTTTTATTGCATTTACTGTGAACAAGGACTATGGCTGTTGAAAATTCTTTTGGTTTTTGGGAACTCCATGTAATGGCAGGATTCAGACCTGTCAGCAGGGCTACACCAGAAATGTGTGTCATCAGTGGCCATACTGCCTCTTCCTGAGGAGCCTTTCAGCCATCATTTTTGTTTTGAAGCCCCTCTTCTGGGCAGGAGTGACATCAGCATTAGGCAAGTTTTGGCTGTACTTGGTATTCCCTCAGTAGACTATTCCTTATGGACACCTTAGAAAATATGTTAATTTTTTTTATTATGGCCTTTTATTTTTGGGGGTTTTTTTTGGTAGTCCTGATGGTTTTCCCAAGACACTTCAGATATCAGATTCTGGAAACCTCTTAAAGTCTCTGTTCTGCTCTGGTGGAGGTCAGGCATGGAGATGGGCTGTGAGTCCCACAGTGGAGCCAGGATTGTGTGTGCTGCTCTGCTTATGCCTGGCTGATTCCTTTCTAGTCCCTGGAAAAGGCAGTCTCAAACATTAAAAGAAGAGCATGACCCTACATTGTGGTCCATCATTTTTAATATAAAATTCAGCATTTTGCTTTGTTTATGCACTCAGCATCACCCTTCAGAACTCCTTTTATTTCTTAAGTATGACCTAATACTTAAGATCAATTTTTGGTTTTTAATCACCCAATTCAGTTACCAGTTACTGGTGATTCTGGAAACAAAATTTGACCCATCAGATGCAAACAAATAACAACTTATACCCCTTTCATAAAAAAGAAATAAGAAAATTGAAATGGTAGATGTTGTATGATATTTTCCTAATGGGAATGATTTATTAAAATTGGAGCTAGGGATGTTCAGAGGTAAAGGAAGCTTCTGAAATCATAGGGTGTAAGTATATTATAGAGCAATAATTTGGGTAATGTTATAAACCTGCTGAATGGAAATTTATGGAAACAGATCCTACTAGTTTTAATGGGAGTAACATGCATAAATCTCCGTGCAAAAAGATTAAACTCTGCAGTTTTAATTATTGGTGACATCACTTTTTTATTTGTCACATGTCCTGCTTGGTAAGGGAGCCTCGGCATAACTGCTGACCCACCCTTCAGGCACACTGGTGATTAAAGGTTTCTGAGAGCAATTAACACCTCCAAATTGTGTGTTCATTTTATTATCCATCCTCTGCGAGTCTTGTTCAGAGTCTGTATTTGTAATATCCAAAAAATACTGCAAAATTAGAGTGTGCCTGTGCTGAAGCTGCAGTGAGCTGAGCTGAGCTGACAATAGAGTGTGCTGCTGCCTATTGCCACAGCACCTGGTGTTGTACTAGAGGTGGAACCAGCTCACAACGGTGTTGCCCTCCCTGGACTGACAAAAAAAGGAGCACCCCATAGTGTAAAACTAGGTTAGTTCTGTATTTCCAGAAAATAATGTAGGGAAACATCCTCAGCTTGCATAAACCAGAAATATTCTATTAAAAAACTTCGGTCAGCTTATTAATTCACTTGAATTCTGTGGTGCTACACTTATTTCTGCCAGATGAGTCTGCCCCTTTTCAATTGCCAAAGACTGACATAGTTGAAAGGCAACACATCTCTACTACATGTATATATACACACATACTACAGAAATATTCTGCAAAACAGACATGCAGTCAAATTCTTCCAAAGAACTAGCTTGAAAGGTAAAGCCAATCTAAGTCTGAAATCCAAACTCTGATTAAATTTTAAAAGGTGGGATAAATAGCTTTGAAATTAATTGTGTGTGTATATGTCTATGTGTGTATTTTAGTTCTTGATATGTTTTTATATAATATCTTTGCCTAATATTACCTTTTTCTAAAATCTGTCCATTTTCAGTTTTAGTTTAGGTCTTGTAGAAAACTAAATCAGATGGAAACATAAACATAAAATACTTTAGTTAAATATAAAAAATTGAGTACTCTGAATCAAAAATAGTAGATCAATGCTCTGAAATTAGAAGAGGCTAATCAAAGCAAAAGTAACTGTGACTAAGGACTAGGAAAATATAAAGGGATTGACATATGTGGTAATAGGGCAATTAAATCCTTAGCTTTTTCACTGTGATGATTTTATAGCATCTTCTTACTGTTGCCAGTTTGGAAGCTGCCAGCAAATATTTTCTTAATTGCAAAAGGAGACAATATGTGTCCCACTGTTTCATTCATAACATTTGATTAAGTTAAAGAGGCTGCACTTCTATTTCAGAGAACAAAGAGTTGGAGATGGAAATAGCAAAGACACATTGTGCATTTGAAAAAAGATCCCAGGAACAAATGATTAACCAGAAATTTTACAGGGAAAAAAAGTCTACTTGTCTTGACAGAATAGCCTGATCCTGTAATAAACCCTCCCAAAGTCAACAGTTCATAAAGTCTTTTGTTCTAGTAAAAGGGTCTTTAATTTTTAACACAAACTCACACTTTGGTATGCATGAGCTTAAGTAAAATTAGAAGACATGTATATAATAGGATTTAATGGATTATCATCTGCATTTTCCAAAGATGTCAGCTTCTCTCGGCTCTGATGGAGTAGCACTTAATGTAAATTTAATTTGAAGTGATGTATGGAGGGCTTGAGGTGGTACTCTGTGATTCCCTAACTGCCTGGAGAGGCTCTGTGGGTAGCATCTGGATTTGGCTGCTCCACATGCCCAGCAGCATCTACTAACTAGGATTAATGAGGTGGCCTGTTCACCAGTGATCCAAAGGAGGTATGCTACATTTACTCCCAACAATATGAATAGGAGGGCCAGTTTCCTTTGGGGGCACACTGTTTGATGAAACTTAATGACGGTCTCAAGATTAGGTGTAATAAATATACTGTATAGAAAGCACTTTTGCTTTGTCAGATTTAAATGTTATTTAATCATAAAATGGTGTTTGGCTTAGCAGGGCTGAGTTAAAGCTCATAATGGCCTCGGATGACATCTTTAAAGCTAATATTTTGCCTACGTTGGGAAATAAAGTACCAACTTAAAAGATCTAGTATTTACCTTTGAGATATTTTTTGTTTGTTTGTTTGGGTAGGAGAGGGAGGAGATCTCTGCTTGTTTGCAAAGTTTTGAGATGGACTTAAAAAATATCTTTGCGCTGACCTCAGTGTGTTTATGTAGAAATCAACAGCTATTAACTTTCAGGCAAAACTTCTCTGTGTGGTCTCAGTCTCATTTATGCGTCAGAATTGTATTTTGCCTTTGTGTCTAACTGAGCATTGAATGAATTCTCAGCTAATTTCAAATTCCCTTTGTCATCATGGTTTTCAGCCAAAAGTCTATAATAAATGGTCAGAAGATGAGCTGAGACTGAATGAATAGTGAGTGGTATTCATCAGCCAAACATAGAGTCCAGATCCAATTATATGTATTCATTAAGTGATAATGATATCATGGTCTTTAACTAGGAAGAAAAGAGTGTAATTGAATAATAACAGTTGTACAATCCCAGCGGAACACACTTTCCATCCCAGCACAGCGACCCTCGGGGATGATGCAGAATTGATGGAATTCTATTACTCTTTGATAGATTTATTATGAAGGGCTGAGTGGACTTGCTACTCCACTTTGTCACTCACACTAATCAGTATCGTAAGGCCCCGAGCGTGCAGGCTTTTGTATCCCTTTGACAAAGACAAGGTTAGGGGAGGATGACAGACACCCAGACCTTTACAAACCCATACTGCAGGATGAAATGGGCCAGCTGAGCTCTGAGCTGGGACAGAATTTTAATTTGTTTATCAATGGCTCACATGTGCAACACCATAAGGATATTTGTCAGAGGAGTAACACTGAAGCTAAACTCTTTTGTTTGGCAAGTGGAGCTTGGAAAAATATTTATTGAACTGTAAAAAACAGGGTAAATGAAAGGAAGGTGAAAAGTCTAAATGGAGTGGAAAATAACTTGCATTACTGTGCATAAAGTATGAGGAGGATGGGTATCTTTGTCTATTTTTGTTTGTTTCTCTTGAAGGAAATTTACTCACAAACTACAGTCTGATCTCTTGTTGATTTAGATTCTGGGGGGAACTCAGACAAAACGGTAGTGGGTGAAATGAATTTCAAGTGTTGTTTTTTATTGTTGTTTATTTATAAGATGCTTCCAGTTCAGGCAGATGGATTGCTCTCGTGCTTTTCCACTATTAAAAAAACAGCAAAGTAAATAAAATACCCTGGCCTTAAAAGCTGGAACTTGTAAATACAGTCTTGGATTTCTAAAAACAATCTTGTATGTGTTCAAGCGTGGCTGTTTCTCCTATCCATCGTTCCCATTCAAATGCAGGCAATGGGCTCTGTCAGCATGGTCAGTAGCTATCAGAGCCCGCTGGAGTCAGGCAAACAGACAATTTGTTGTGCTTCTGATCCGAGCAGGAGCTGCAACCAACATTGGCATAAACAAGGCAGTGCACAGGAGCCTGCTGCCAGGGTTTGTTTTTTGTCAGTGGTGTTGAATGATAGATATTTCCATCCTTTTCTTCTCTCTGAATTGCTTTTCTCTTTCTTTTCTTAGCGTGGCATTTTGCATTCTAAGAGGCACTTGACAATTCAGTGTCTGGGTTCAGTGTCCCTGTCCATAAAAACAAATAACATGAGCAGTGCTGTGTCCTGAGTGGATTTGCCATGCCAGAGCCTCTGTGCCTGTCTGGGATTTGTGTGGAGGCAGCACAGTCAGCTGTGACCGCAGCAGCAACTGGCTGTGCTGGCGAGTGCTGTAGACAAAGCAGGAGCAGGGAAACCACTGACTAGAGCACAAAACATTTAGGAGAATGTTGGTTTCCCACATGTGGTGCTGTGGATCCTCTCTAGGGCTTTTCTCCCATCAAAGCTCTTTTTCTGTCTCTCTGACCAAAGGCACAGTTGTGGGGATGTGAAGCTTGGTGGCCCTGCTGGGAACACCTAAATGGCAAACTGAAGGTGCATCTGGAGCATGGGAGGACCTGCCCACGCTGATTGTTATCTTGCCAAAAAATCAGTGAAGGGAAGATGACCCAGGTTTTACCATATGTAGCAATCACAGCACAGAGTTGCTGGCTGGCTGGTGCTCGGGGCTGGTGCCCAAGCAGAAGCCTCGGATTGTATCAGCACTAAGTGTTTTATGTTTTGTCTCTCTTCTTCCCCCTGTATAAGTAATTCTGAGGCCTGGCAGTGGACTCTTGCTCTCTTCCAGAACCAGCCACATCCATAGACTGTGCTTACCAGGGTTCAGTGAATTTATTTGGTTAAAGTGCCAGGGAGTGAGTGAATATTTCAGAACTGAAAATGATCGTCTGTGCTGCAAATCAGACCCGCTGTGACAATGGCCCTCCCCTTGCATGGCACAGCCCTGTGTCGCCCTCTGGATTGCATGGAGATGGCTTTTCCAAGGAGGCATTTTTTTTCTCTTCTTCACCTTGCACGCTCATGGGAGTGATGAACAGATGGTGGCATTTTGCATCTGCTTTGCAAGAAGAAGCCCTGAAAATTGGGTTCCTTTTCATTGCCATGTATTGTGGTGACAGCATGGGGTCTCAAAGCCTCTGTTCCCTTCCAGCTTCTCCCAGGGGCTGGCACAGCTGCCTGGGAACAGTCACTTCCTGCCCTGCTCTCCTTTGCACCTCTCCCTTGGCACGTGGTGACCAACAGGTGCAATCAGGTGGAGGGGGCTGTGCACCAGCATCGCTCCCACAGGGATGGATTTCTGCAGAACAGATGTCACCTGCAGCCTTCTGCTGCCTGCCCAGGTAAACCCAAAGTGTGTGCCCAAAGACCTGACCACCCTGCAGGCAGGCACACAGCCTCCCAAACAGATGGGCATGGGCACGGGCAGGCCAAGGCCCACCCCCGAGCAGGAAATGTGCTGGGGGTGGGCACAGCCAGGAGTGTCACAGCACCTTCATGGGCCAGCCTAGAGGGGAGGGAACTCTGGACAGCAAGGAGGACACAGCACAGAGTCAGGCAGAAGGGCTACCTAGAAGAAGTATTTGAATGATGGCAACACTTCTACTTCAGCCAGGGCAGAGGAGTAAGCATGGAAAAGGCCAGAATAAACGTTTGCAGCGTAACAGAATGAATCCTGTTTCTGTGATTTGCTGAGCAAAGCTGCCGTAGTAAGAAGAGGTGTACACAGAGCAGACTTTGAGAGAGGACAAGAGGAAAATTATTTGAATGAAAATACAGTGTTAAAGCTGTTGTCAGTTCACAGTTGAATCCATTCACTGCAATACTTCTTGTATTGTTCCAAACACCAAAGTAGTTTTGAATTTGAAAAAACTGTACTATTTATTAGAGAAAAAAAAGTTCTGCAATAAGAAAGTGCAACTTATGATAAATAAAAGGACCAACAGTGTCATAAAAAAATACTTAAAATTAAATCTGCATCACTACATCAACTAGAAAAGGAAAATGTTCCAAGAAGGAGGTCTTGACAGGCTTCACTTTCAAAAAGAAGATAATTTTCCATGAGAAAACATGGTGTGTGTTCATGTCGTATTTTGATCCACTGTGTTGGCAGAGAACAGATAAATGCTTGAAACTCATTATATGTGTGTATCACAGGGTGGGGATCACAAGCCAGAATTCATGCTCTGGTGCTTCCAGGAGGAGACAATGGATTGAGTCTCTTGGCACTTCTCTCCCCTGAGGTCAGTGGAGCTTCCCTGCTACTGCTGGAACAGAAGGCTGAATGAGCCCCCCTGCATTTTCAGAAGTTTCAATCAGGGCAGCATTCACCTCTGGGTACAGATGTGGTGAACAAGCACACCAGTGGAGGGCATTCAGCTGGGTGTTCTTTCACGGCAGATATCAAAATAGTGATTTTGTATTGACCACTTATTCTGTTATGGATGATGTCAAGCTCCTGGTGAAGTGAGGGTTCACATTCTTAGGAGAGTGCAGCTGTAAGGAACAGTCTGTTCCTTTGGCATCTCCACAGGGCTGTAAGCAGAGTTACACGGCTGGCCCAGAGTGCCTGTGCTGCAGCTGAGTAAGGGGGATGCCTGCAGTTCTGCCAGTAAAATGGTGTGGAACCTGTTCCTCTGTGTGTCCTGGGATTTACTTCCCACCAGACAGTACAGTGTACACTAGCTGACTTATCTGTGAACCATGGAAACATTTTGAAAAGGTAAAGCAGACAGTACACTGAAGAATCATTTGTCACAAGTAATTGCAGGCAGTCAGAAAGAGCAGAGAGAGTATATGAATCATGACGTAAAAACAGTGAAGGGCAGGCATTTAGTCTGGTCTGTGGCTATAAGAGCAGTGACACAGGTTAGTCCTGGCATGATATACAAATGTTATGTGCAGAGGGACAAGTACAATGAATAAAGAATTCCCGTTTTCTCATTATCTCATGCAGCAGAGAGGTTTTTTACTTCACACATAACTCATAACTTTTAGTAGGCAGGAGATGGCTACATTGAATTAGTGGGAACATTTTGTTTCCTGAATTTAAATATTCTCCCTGTGACAATTTATTTCCAGTGTAAAACCCTGGCAGGATGCACAGATACAGGGAAATTAGCCCAGGCAGCCATTTCAGCTGGGTTGATACCACAGATCCACCACCACCAAAGCACCAGCCAGGGTCTGACACCTACACTGTGGTAATCCTGACAGACCTTGGGCATCTGGGAGAAGTATTGATTAGGTTTGGCAATTTCCTTCATTATAAGCAGGAGAAGAGCTCTAAATAAGAAGCATTAGGAAAAAAATAGTGTAAAGAATCAGAAACAAACAAGACAACACATTTTTTTAAATAAACTTTTCTTTCACAAATGGGTGTTTCCATCCTGAAATACTAAAAATAACAATATCCAAATAAACCTAGATAAGGAGAGAGGTGCATTTGGCTCTTGAGTGGGACCTATCACTGGAAAAGGAACAGCTGAGAAATCATGTAAGACGCTATAGCTTATGAATTTGTTATAAAGGCAGATAACAGTGGCAACTTCTTGTGTGTGCTTCAGGAATTTATTATTTATGGGCAAACACATGCATGATACATAATAACTTTTAGTTGTTCCGTAATTCTCTTCACTCAAACATCTCAAAATGATCTGTAAATGTGGGTAGAGTTATTAGCTCTATTTTAGAGGAAGAGGAATTGAGACCACACCATTGGCCAGCAGCTGGGTGTGAGGCAGGGCTGGATTGAGGAGCAAATGTAGCATCTCAGAGTTCCAGGGTAGAACTGGACAAGAGATCTGTGAGTGTGGGACAAATTGATTTCTCTCACTCCAGTTTTGGGTTTAGCCAAAGCATTTGCAAAGGTTATCACCACTATTTCTCCCCCATAAACACGTGACAATTTTCAGCCTAAATATCTGCATAATCATGTGAATAACAGAAATATTTTTAAAGTATCCACAACTTGTCAAATATACACAGAATTGGGTAGTGGAACAAGAAATTAATGGCTCAGCTTGATCATGGAGCAGTCCATCAGTTTTCCCTTTTCTGCTGAGTTGTCCTGTGATTCATGAGAATCCAAGCTGAAAGTTCTCATTTTCAAATGAAGCTGGAAGGGAAAAAAGTTCCCAGAAAGTTGAAATATCCTGGTTTGACATTTTCAGAGCAAAAAGTGGAAATTTCAAATGTTGAAATTACTTTTCATTTCAAATATTCAAATTCTGTATTATATTTGAATGTTGTTAAGAGATAAAAAGGTCAAATTCTAAAAGGCCATGTTAGAATTATTGTTTCAATTTTGCACTGAAACTATTTCCCATGTTGTACAAATTTTCCTTCATTGAAAATTTCAGGTTTCATTTCTGATCATAACAAAGACAAATGTTCAAACTTCAAAATCCTCTGCTCAGCTTTTCTCTCTCCTTCCTCAGAATTGCTCTCAGCCTGAGAAGCCCAGTGGAAGCAGTCAGGAATTTTTAGGAACCAGTGTTCTTAAACCAAGCCATGAATTAGCCTTCTTGGAATTCACAAACAGAATCTCTTTATTGATGGATAAAACAATAAATCAATTCTAACCTTCTTCAAAACCAACAAAATCCCATTTTTGCTCAAGTCAGTTTTTCTGGATAACTCTGTATAAAGCAAAAAAAAAAGGAAGTCAAGGATGTTTGTGGAGGTGTTTATGTCTGTTTTCTAAAGTGGAACGTCTGCTTTACTCTAATTACCAGGCTTCCACTTCCAGCCTTTGGATTACAGACATCAGTTCCTACAGTTACCCCTCTTTTCCATTTTGTCTGGAATTGGCTGTCATCTCACCTGGCCTCTCTTATGAAATGTCTATTTTCCTGGCTCTGATCTTTGCTATAATTGAGTTATTCTCTAGTTGTTTCTGTCTTGGCTTATCGTGTTGGGGCAAATCTGCAAAAGACACAATCTTTGAACTTCAGTGGAACCAAAATCTCACCTGCATCTGGGGCTGAATTCTATACAACATTTGCTAACCCATTTGATTTTTTCCTTCCCATCCATCTCATGTTTCTCCCTTGTTAAGCAGTTACAGTGGCTACCTTTGAAGTGAAGGATTCAGCTCAAAATCTTACTGTTTTACAAGTGAAAAGAGAGATTTGGAATGAAACATCTTTTTCAGCCTTAACAATAACATCACTGCCAGCAACTCTATAACAAGGACTGTTATACTCCCACTCCTACTTAGTGGCAGAAATTGGTCTGTTTTATGTTCCTGCTCAGGCATTTCCATTCATCTCTGCCTTGCCTTTAATGGCCCAATCTGTACCGCTCTCGTTAGGCAGTGTTTACGTTCATGGTCCATTTGGGTGGAACGATTTCTCACCTGAGAGCTGCACAGCCCCTGCTCTGCCTGGGCTTTGCACGGCTTCCATCTGGGGCTGCCTTTGGCTGTGGGTGGCCTCGTGTTTGGAGATATTGGTATGTCGAAGAGCTGAGTGCTGCTGTGCCCAAGGGCAGAGCACAGCCCTGTGTCACTGTACCCTGCGCGTGAAAGGGTCCCTGTCACCTGTCCTGTGCCACTCCCAGGACAGATTGGTGAGCTTTCCCCTCCAGGATTGCTTTACAGAGAGTTCTGTGGGTAATCTAGACAGTGCATACCTCATATAAATAGATGGGAGTTATTCTAGGATTCTATTTTATAGGACTCTAGGAAAGGTTGGGAAGAGAGGTGGAGGGAAAAAAAGGATGAAAAAAGACTTTCTGGACTTATTCTAATGGATCTATTTTTCCCGAGGGTGCCAGACACTCCTTCCTTTGACCTGTGGAGTTTTCCAGCCTCAGATGAAGCTGGAGAAACAAGCTAATATTTTTATTGCTAACAAATAGCCCATCAGAGATGGCTTTTGTAGAGAATCAGAACACAATGACTTACTCACCAAAGGGTGTCTGAATCAGGCACCTGCAACATGAAAGAACCCCAATAACTGTAACAACTGAGCAACTGAGACCATTTTATTTCAGTCAAAATCCTAGTAAACAGCTGTTAATTCAAAATTATTTGGGTTTAGATTTTATTTAATGTAATTTATTTTGGGGGGGGAGGAGGTAATTTGGCTGGTTTCTTCAATGGGGTTTGTTTAAATTGTGCGTCTCAGCTGCTGATTTAATTTAAATTTGATAAGAGTTATTATAAAATAATTAGATACCAAAGGACTATTAGGAATGTTTTTAAATTTAACAGTGATACTACATACAGATAAACATTCTTAATAATAATTTGGTCTCTAATCACACTGGGTTTGTGACATTTTCATTAAATCTTATACAGATATAATTTAAACAGAACTAAATAGATACTCAGGTATCTATTGCTGTAGAACAGCAATTTGTCTTACCAGCATATTCTAGGGAACAGACAGGCTCTGCTCCATCTATGTTCAGCACTTTCCCTGCTCAGTTCTCTGCTCACCATGGCCTTAAAGTGGCTTTATAATGCAAATAAACAATTATGCTAGCAAGAAAATAAGGGCCAAACCCATTTCTGGGTTTACCCCTATGTTGTCAGTTTGAAGTCGGATTTGTCTTTTTCATGGCATGATTGTTTTCTGGTACAATGATATTCTGAAACGGCAGTGGATTTATTGATTTTATTTGATTTCTGTAAGAGATCTGGCATCACATGAAGCAAAAGACAAAGACTCATGAAGAGAAGCAAAACCAAGCTCAGTTCTTGTTGATCATCCTCTCTGGAATTTGCTATTGTTTTTTCCATTCAGGGTCTGGATACCAAATATCAACTCATAAACTGTCTGTAGCTCCAAATGTGAAGTCCATGAACAAATTCCTACTGCCTTTAGTTAGGAACTTGAAGGATGAGCCCCAGTTATTAGGGAGTTATTGCCGTATTTGTGAAGGCTGGCAATGTACAGCACAGAACTTCTCAGCCATCCAAAGGGTCACAAGAGACAATCAAGATCTGAAAACCGAATATGTTATTACAGTGTGAAGAAATCCTTGTCTTAGCCTTCTATTATCTCATCCTTCATGCTTAAGTATTCCCTGTCAGCTTTGCAAACACATGCACAGGTACATGACACTGGCCCACTTTTGTTACCCTTAGTACAGGTGTATCTTCTGTTTTGTTTCTGTGCAGCATAAACCTCACCAAGCCAGAATAGGTATAACTAATCATATGTGGTTGTCCCTCTAACATAACTTCATTTTGCAGCCAGCAATAAAAGAATCTCTTGGCATAGGGTCAAGGATTCACTGGATCTGAATTCCTATGAATTTGTGTAAGTCATCTCAGGGTCAGAAGGACTGCTCCAAACGCAACTGTTCTGGGTAGTGGTGTTTGGTTATCAGCCCTCAGCTCTGCCAGCACAACTGCTGGTGTAACGAGCCATTAAACCCAGCTCAGGCAGAAGTGATCCCGCTTCAAAGAACCTGCTACTAAAACTCTTCAAGCTGAGCCAGATCATTTGACATCCCAGACTCACTAATGTCTCCCTGAACAGTTGTGTTGGCCACTCTAGGGGGGCCAAAATCTCCAGTGGGTGTTGCAGCAGTAGGGAAGTTGTCCCATCTAACACCTTTACTCTTTCCTTCTGTCCAACACAAAGAAAACGTCCTGGGCTCAGGATGTGGCAGGGCCTGGCTGGTCAGTGTTCACACTGCTCATACGCTGCTCCCTGAAGGCTATATTTATCCCAAACCAAATGTGCTGGCATTCCATGTGCCAGGCTGTTCTTGAAGGGAAGGGGTAGCTCCCAGCCTGTGAGATGCACTGCCAGACATTATGAAGAGGGAATATCAGAGGCAACGAAGGATTTGTTGCTCTAAAACTGGGAGGGTCACTGAACTGCAGCAAAGTTGGAAGGTTTTAGCCTGTTTTAAAAATTAATTTATACATGACAAATGGTGACATTTATAAGCTGTTGGAGGGGGCCCTAAAATAAAGAGAATGGAGGTTGAAAATATGAAGACCAGCCTGGAAGGAGATCAGGAGGAAAGATATTAATAGCAAACCCCTCCCTGAAATGCAGAGAAGTAATGAAAGAGCTCCAAGAACATTCCTATTGGTGGAATTTGTTTTGCTATGACCCTTCCCAGAACGTTTCATTTAGTTCTGCTGCTTTACAAAACACTGTTGTCACACAGATGTGTGAGACTAGAGGAAAAAGGGCAAAGCTCTCTAGAACAAAGCCTTGCAGCTCAAGGTGAAGTTCTGCCTTCTGAGGGTTCCTCTGGCTCACCAAGACTCCTCAGCTTTGCGTGGCAAACTGGTACAGGCTCAGCACATTTCCCAGCTCTGCACCACTGTAAACATGGAGGGTAATCAGTGCTTGGGCAGCAACCTCTTTGAGAGGAGTATGTACCAAATAATCAACATGAAAACTGTCAGTCCTATAGACATACATATACATATGCCTGTATACACATAAACATATTTTTCTATCTGTATTTATATATGTATAAAGCCCCATGGGTATGTGGCAATGTATTTTTTGAATGAGGAAGCAAAGGAGTGCTGGTCAGGAGGGATACACAAGAAGATGAACTCCAGCTTCCCTTCACAAACAGAATTTGTGGGGTAGATTGGGCTGGCTTTAGATGTAAGCCTTGGGTCTGAGAACCCCCAACATCCAGTGAACATTCAGTAAGCATTATTGGCAAATAACGTTTTAGGAGGGAGTCACCAAAATTATTTAGTATTATAATTTTTGTGGTTTTTTGTTTTGTTTTGTTTTTAACTTAAACAAAAGCATTTCAGATAGAACTGAAAACTCCAGCTCTGATTGTCGTTGGAGAAGGGATATTTCTGACTCAGAGGTGGTCAATATCTTCCTTTCTGTAGCTCTAGTGCACAATGTCAAATTATCATTATTAATACAGATCTGGAGAGGCCATTAACAATATTATAAAACATTAATAATATGCCTGAGATTCTTTAAAGTATAAAACAAGTCCTTTTGCAAAGGCAAGTCACTCTCTGGCACATGAACTGGCTGTGAAGAGAACCATACCCCAGAGTGGTTTGTTGTTCCCAAGTGGATCCTATTTCCATTGGGATTTGAGTCTGGTCTGAATGGCAATTTTCTGTAGTTTCCAAGACCTGTAACAATTTCTTCTCCCACTTGATTTTAACAAGCCTAGTAAATCATGGTCTGGTGTGACTGGGGAGTGTTTCAGCTCTGGGTGTTTGTAAGCACAGGAAAACCCTCTCCACTGCTGGTTAGCACAGATGGAGCAGGAGCAATCCTGAGCATGTCAAGAATCTCTCTCTCTCTTGCATGGATAAGCTTAATAAGGCAAACTTGTTGTTGAGGGAAAGCACTCAACTGATTCCAGAAACAATTAGGAAATACAGCAAACAAATAAGCCTTGGTGATTTGAGTTACTTAGGTGATCCACCTCATTCATATGCTAAAAAAAACATTTCCTTTAGTTGTAGACTTGCTGTTATCTCACTGAATTGGAGCAAAAGCTTTCAGAAAATCACTGCCCCATTCATTTTAGGAGGGTTGCAGAAGATGTTTATAAGTACAGTAGGACTGTTAGAAGATGTGGGTCAACATTATCAAAAAGGACAGAGAATTTGGATGCCTAGCTGGAGAAGTCCAAAGAAGACTCTGATTTTTTTTTTTCATAGAATGCCAAGTTCTCTTTTTTGAAAAGTAAATTTTAGTGGTGTGTGGTGATACTGTGGTTCAGCTGTCAGCCAAACTAGCTACTGCTTTTTATTCTTCTCTAAAATAAGTTTTTCAAGCTCTCTCTGGGTTACTGCTGCATGAGGCGTGATCAGTGCATCAGGCAGAAAAGAGAAATTTGCAGTCATTTGGAGTCTGTGATCACAGAAGTCACCCTGGTTATATGTTTTGATAGATATTACCTGCAATTTTATAAGTCATAATCTGATGGATGGATGTAGATAATGTTTGTTAAATATATATCGTATTAATGTCTATGAAGTAAAGAAGGGTTGAGTGGAAATCCTGTTGTCTGGCCACCAGACTGCTGTGCTGCCAACTCTGTGAGTATTGCTTGAGAAACCAGAGACCTAAAATTATGTTATAGAGCCATAATTCAACATTAATCTATTTTAGGGAAACAAGCCACTTGATTTCATATTACAGCCAAAACAACCCCCAACCCTACATTCAAAGGATATTAAGGGCCCTTACAGTGAGAGAGTCCCACAGGAAAAAGAAAGGGAGATAATGATTTTAATTATGTTATCTCTAAATGCTGTGCTTTAATATAAAATGGAGCTAAATTAGAGTTGTTTGAAGCAAACTTAATTCTGGTATTTCTGAATCAGTGTTGGAGTTGATTATTCTAAAATTGATTTTATCTGTGATTTCCTGGGATGTTAAATGGGCAAATTGGGTCTGACTGGAAAAATCTTCTATGAAATATTGTATAGCTATGGCTTGTTTGTCTGAGGAGCTGATGCTTTTAAATTCACCACAGTGCCTTGGACTTGGATTTAACGGATTGATTAATAACAGGACGTGGATCCTACCTGTCAACCACAACAGGACTGGCATGAGACATACTCTGCCACTGGATTTCACAGCTCCTTGCTGAGCAGAGGAATTGTGGCAAAAAAAGAAACCTGGGGTCCCCTCATTTTTCAAGATACAGCCAGTCTTTTTCCCAGCTCTCCCATTCCAGTCCTGACCACTTCTCTACTTTCTGTTTTTGTTTTGCATCAGTCCTGCCTCTCCCAAACATTCACACATTTCTTGCTTCTAATCCATTACTCCTTCCTTTCCCACTCTGCTTTCTCCCAGTTTTTTGTCCCTGTGTGCAAATTTCTTCTAATTTAATCTCAGTTTCTCATCATCTCAGCTAATGAAGTTCTTCATTATCAGTAGCCCCCTAATTTCCCACTAGTTTCCTCCAGCCCTGCATTCCCTGATCCAGTGCTTTCTGCCAGCTGTTCCAAGACTTTCACCAGCTCTCCAGTCTGTCCTGGTCGACACAAGCCAGGGCTCTTGTCTCCTGGGTATATCCTTGCTTTTTGCTGCCTCAGAGCTGGGAAGGAAACAACTGATGGTAGTGGAGGGAGACAGAGAAACTTCTTGGAACTGACTTCATGAAACTGCATTTCAACTTGTATCTACGAGGTGTCTCTTTATTTCTGTGTTCCCGTGCTTTAGTCTTGGTCTTGTGTCAAACATTTGATGTTTCTGAAGCCTAAACACGCTTTAGGAGAGGGTAGAACCGTGCCCTTGTAACCGTGGGGAGGAGGCTGGGCTGAGATCTGAGATGCTCCCCCGGCCCGGAGCTGTGATGTGGGCGCTAACCAGGAGGTGGGGATGTTCCATGGGCGGATGGCGCAGGGACCCCGCTCCGCGCTGCTCCTGCTGCTGCTCCAGGAACCAGGGAGGCAGGCAGGGGGGAAAGGGCCACAGCAGATCCCCAGCCTGATCACGTCTCTTTTTTTTATTATTATTTTTTATTTTTCAGTTTCTGGTTTAAAACTTGGGATTGCCGGGCAATGAATAATTAAGTAATTTTGTCGCTTTGCAAAAGCGTCTGTAAAAAGGACACTGAGATGTACAGTGGTTCACAATGCCACAAGGACCAGGATGTCTCAAGGCTTGAGGGCGTCTGTTACCATGGCAATGTATGCCAAGGCGCAGAGCCTTTCTGGACAGCCACCTCCATAGCAGTGGGTTTAACTAGGGAGGAAAATACACCGCACTGGATCCCTTTTCCAGCAAGGATCCAGCAGTGCACTCTTCCTGGCGTGCTGTCTTTTAGCCTGGAAAGGAACCTACTCCTACTGGGAAGCTGGAGAGAGACTCTTCATCAGAAACTGCAGTGAGAGGACAAGGACTAATGGGTACAAAAGAAAGAGGGGAGATTTCAGTTAGATATTAGGAAATATTTCTTACTGTGACAGTGGTTAGACACTGGAACAGGCTGCCCAGGGCTATCGTGGATGTATCATCCCTGGCAGTGTTCAAAGCCAGGCTGGATAAGGCGTTGAGCAACCTGGTCTCTTGGGAGGTGTCCCTGCACATCGTGGGGGGGTTGGGACTGGATGACCTTTAAGGTCCATCCCAACCCTTTAACATTCCATGATTCTATGGGCATCATGGATCAAATTGTTGCTGAGCAGCCTCATGGACCAACCCTTAACGCAGCTTAGCACTGGTGAGAATCAGCACAGGATGAGGCTGGGCGTGCTGGGGAGGCTGCCTGCCCTGGTAAGGTCAGATCCTGCCCTCCAGTGATGATAAAATATGCAGGAGATGGCTGGTGAGTCCAGGGCTGCGCTCTGAGGAGGTGCTGTGATTTGGAACCATTCCCACCAGGAACCAGAATGCCAAGTACCCCCTTGGTCCTTGCACTTCTTTACCAATCGAATGCATCAAAGCCAGCTACAGCCCAATTACGGAGCAGCTAACCCCCAGTAACAACTCCGATAGCACAGGGGATGGAAAAATAATGTAGCTAAAAAGTCATAAAAATGAATACTATTTGATTAGATCCAAACCAGTGGTATCAACTGATTTTGCTCATTTAACCTGTCTCCCGCTCGCAGTACGGCCGTCATTTAGCTGCAGGGTGGATGTGTTCATCCCGAACTATTAATCTGTTTCAAAATGCCATAACATTTCCATGAAGAACTTCCTAATTTTTTTTTCAGAAATTAAATGTCTGTTTAAAGTTCATTCCCTCCTGCTGCAACTAATTGAAATGAGATTTGGTTTATCTTTATGACATGAAAATGAGATTGGGTTTCATAATAATAACAATAATGATAACTCTATAGATTTTAGGACTAGTAGTTAATAATTATAGTAATATGTGGAGATTAGAAAAGAGTAATGCAGCATAAACAGTCCATTGTTATTTGTTGAGAAGTGAGATTGGGTATCAGCTTATACCATTTTTCTTATTTTTTATGTGTTTTCAGTTCTCATTGAATTTTAGACAAGTGCATTAATTAATTTCTCCCCAGCATCTGGTAGTTTAAGTAATCTTTTGTGAACTAAATCTCTCTATATATCTACATATAGAATACATACATATATTTTAATGATCACTCCAAAGCACGTTTGTCATCCTTTGAACAATCCTAGGAGTTGTGTAACTATTGTGATTTTGAGTATTTCACAGCTTATGCTGCTTATTAATAGGATAAATGATTGGAGGAAGAAAAGCAGGAATATAGCCCTGCAAAAGGAAAGGGATGACTTGAGAAAGAAAAGTGGGTATACATCCTTGCAAAATTAAAGAGTATATTCCAGAGGAGATCTGCATGTTCATTTTTCCTCATGACAGTTTTCCTTTTTTTATTTTTCCTGCTTTGGTTATTTTTATTCACTGAAGCTGAAAGTCATATGTGAAAACCCTCCATATGTGGAAAAATATAACCACCTTGGATTGTGTTTCCTCTGCCCATGCTGAGATTTACCTTATAACATGAATAGCTTCTGATTGCAAAAGGGTTTTTGGGAGGTAAGGTAGAGTTTAGTGGCAGTCAACACAAACCTTGTTCTTAGTGCTTTGAATTGTAACACTTTTTTTATTATAGGAGTGGAAGAAAAGCAAAGAGCCAGGAAACACAACCCTTGGGTTTATGTTTTAAATGATTTATATTAGTCTTTAGAAGAGATGGGAGAAAATATGTCCCATAGATTTGAGATTCTGACACTTTAGGAAGTTCAGATTTTATAACCAAGGCAGAAGGCAAAAAAATCATCTTAATTATCTCCATCCACGGTAGGTACAGGCCAGAACAGTGATGGTAAAAGCTCTCAGTACACTTAGATTTAGGACCTTTGTCTCTTGGGGTAAAGGTACCTTTGCTTTATCTCTTTGTGCCTGGAGGAGGAAAGCAGAGGCTGAAGGTTTCATGGGGACAGGAAAGCTGCCCATGTGAAGGTGGGGGGCATGATGGTTTGGGGAGGAAAGGAATTGTTGTTACTGGAAGTAGGGTCTCCAAGGGGGACCCAGCTGAGCCCTTCTGGGAGGGAATGGAGGGAATTAGTTGACACAAAGGACAATTGGCTGTAATGGCTCTTCAGATGGTTATGTTTTATTGTGTAAATGTATGTTTATGGGTCTTTTTAAAATGCAGATTAAACACCTAGCACTGCATTTAGACTTTGGGAAGAAAGCCTGTCACTGACTCAACAAACCACTGCCCCATCTTTTGAGCTGCTGTGTTCCCTCATGCTAAAATGTGTTTGGGCAATGTTTAATGTGTGTATTGCATAAACAAGCGGGCAGTGAATGCCCTGGCAGAGCTGAGGCATTAGAGGGGATGCCGGACAAACAGCATCTGGGAAGAGTCTTTGAGGATATAGACCTAGAGATTACCCTTATTATTGTGCACTTGGCTTCCAGACGGAAATGGATGCGCTGCTTTTGAGGTGGAAGCCAATACACTGTTTGATAGTAAGTGCTGCCTTCCAAATTGTGCGTTAGAATTTGTCTGTGCAAGTTCACTGACTTTAGTGGGACCAAGGAACTTCAGCAGAATAAGGTTTTGCTTGAGAGAGCCTTTTACACATCCTGTTCTGCTTCCAGGTTTGCAATTTATCTGCTCTGGCTTTTACTGCTGACTCATGGCAGGTTCAGTGAGGAAAAACTGCCTCTGTTTCTTCATTACCCCTGTGATTACCTTATAGCATGGACAGGTTGGCTCAAATCATCTCTCACGGTCGTGCAAATTAGGAATGACTCCACTGAAGGGATTAGTTGGATAGACACTTCACACTTGTATGACTGAGGGGGGGAAAAAGGACTCCCATCTGTCAAATCATAGAATCATGGAATGGTTTTGGTTGGAAGGGGCCTTAAAGTACCACCACCTGCCATGGGCAGGGACACCTTCCATTAGACCAGGTTGCTCCAAGCCCCATCCAACTGTCTTGGATATTTGTGACATCCACAGGTTCTCTGGACAAATATTGTCCTGAAGGACAGAGATTAGCTATGAGGAGTTAAAATAGATAATTTTTTCTTTGGGACTTAGTTTCTAAATAATTAAGATGATTCCAGCAGTCCTGTTGTGGTGGGCTGAAGAATCAGGTCCAAATGTTCCTCTTAAACCCCCCAGTTTAGGGGAATCAGCAACGCTGTGTTTTCTTCACATCATTCCACATCTTGTGTCAGCACTGTTACCCTGAGGGTCCTCTTTTCGAGGATCAGGCTCAGGACCTTTCTGAACGCTTAAAATAACTTTTTTTTTTCTCTGTTTAAACATTTCAACACCATCATCCCAGGACGTTGTCCTGAAGATGAGATTAAAATCCTCTTGGAAGCCTTCAGATGGTCAGGCTGGCTTGTGTGGGAGCACATGGGGACTCCTCCACCCCACCCAAGCAGCCGCTCCTCACCAGCCCTCCCTCTGGAACACGGGGCTCTCACGTGGAGAGAGCACAATCAATAGGCCACAGGGGCAACCCCAGCATAAATTGTCAAAGACATGTTCTTGGCTGTCTTCACAAGAGGAGATGTAATGACAGTGCTGACATGAAATGGCACTGAAAGACTTCTGTAATAGGGCTGGTCAATTTTTTTCTGTGTTTAAAGGAAAATTAGGTTTTCTACTATGAATATTTTTCATGACAGGTGCCCGCTTTCCTCTAAGCATGACAGTGTCTTGTTAAAACACAACACTTCCAAAGTGATGTATTTAATTTGAAAAGGAATGTTTTTCATTTTTTTGTTATCTGACAAGAAGTGGGAATTTTGCCAGGAGAAGACACTGATGTAGATTGAAAAAAAAGACATCATTTTCTTAGGAAACAAATTACTGTTTTCTGTTTCACTCTGCCTTGTACCTACACCTGTAGACAGCTACTCAGATCCTGGGAATAAGTGAAAACAATTTTAAAATGGTGCCAGTTTTAGGGAGACTGTGTTTAATATATATATATATTACTAAGCACAGCTAGTGCTGCCCTCCAGCAGATCAACACTCACTCCCAGCTTAGTGTCATCCATGAACTTACTGAGAGTGCACTTGATTCCCTCATCCAGACCACCAATAAAGATATCAAACAGAACTGAAAATCTGCATGAAAAAAATCTTCTTAAGAGAAAAAAGTTGTGAGGTAAGGGACAAACAGAGCCATTAGAGTCCTATCTGTCCCCAGTAGGAGGTGCACACATTTGGTAGTGACAAAAAGGTGTATTGAAACATACTGGCCTAAAACTATATGGTAAAGCTTTCAAATAACGTTGAAACAGAGAAAATGTGAATCTTCATTATCCAGAAAGCCTGGTTTGTTCCTGTAACATGGTTTCATCTCTCACATTTTTAATAGATTTGGACATGGTAAAGCTGTAGGAGCTTACACAAAGAAAGAAATCTCTTTAGTGGCATTGCAAACATTCACCCAGTAAACCAGTACTTTTGGCACATATTTAATGAGCCTTTGAGCAACATTCCATGGAATCACTTAGAAGTTCCTAAAGGACAAAAATCTCATTTTACTATTAATTTTTTAGTGCTGAGGTCCTCATATTTACTGTGAGAAACACGTTGTATTCTTTTAACATGCAGTTGCATTATTACAAATGTTTTTAGAGGATAATACCACAGATAATTCATTGGGGTTTAAATACTCTTGTGATGTTTCACAGAAAAGGGGGTCTTTGTTGTTTCTAGTGAACAGAGTGCAGGCAGAGCGATACTTTGAATTAGTAGAAGTACCTCAGGAGGCTTCACAGCACCAGTTAAATGTGTAAGGTAGCCCTCGGGGATGAATACAGCACTTATTTCTACCCAGTAAACCATGTCCTGCTTGGTAGCAACTGCAGCCGAGTGACTGACAAGGGGAAGCTTTTGATGTGGCAGCCCAAGGTAGTGGTGCTCTGTGTTGTGTCTGTATTGTGGAACACTCTGCTCCCAGTATGGGGCGGTGTCCGGAGGAGCCGCGGCGTCCGCACCGCAGCCCGGCCATGGCAGCAGCCACTTCAAACATGGCCTCATGAATAGGAGCTCGTTTGACCCCTGACCACAACCAGCCTCTAAATTGGCAGACAGAGAATCAGAGTAATTTGTATCATTTCAATTAGTTACTAGCTGCATAACAGGGAGGTCATGACTTTTTTGGGATGATTATTGCCCATGGCAACCAAACTTCAATGTACCATCAGTTTCCAAATACTTTCACTTAATAAATGTAAGTTCATAAACAAGGCCCGATTGTTGGGGACACAACAAAGCTGATTATCTGCGCCGCTCCCGAGTGAGCGGAAGATGACATAACTTTGTCGGCAAAATCCTTTTTATTAGCAACGAGAAAAAAAGTGGCTGATAAATGGCTTTAATAATGTTGGCTGAATGAACAGTATTGATCTTTGACTATGTAAAATGGCGAGGAAAGGCAAGTTTATATAAGAGCACTGTTGTTGTACTATTGAGAGCAGGCCGGTTTTGTTTCACAGTTTGTTCTATGCACCAAAATTCTGAAATTCTAAAATCAATGTTGCCATTGTTGGGCCAAAACAGCACACCCTTACCACAGACAATGCAAAGAATTTCAAAATATAGATAGCTCCCTGATACATACAGATGGGATTGTAAGAAACATTGGGTTGTTTTTCCTTCCCGAAGAAAGGGCAGCTTGTTCCAGGGTGCAGACAATGGTGTGTCTACATGCCTGTGAAACTTCATGAACCCAGTGCAATAATTCAAGCCTTTGATTTGAAAAATGTTTTGTATGTCTTCCTCCACATCTGCAAATACCTCCACTTTCCCTTGATGCCAGCCAAGAGTTGTTAGCAGGCGAATGTTTTCCACTTGAGGAAGGAAAAAAAAAGTTAGGCACGTAGATAAGTTTTGCTATTTGGCTTTTGTTTTTTGAATTAAAATAAAGGTTTCCTTCTTTCATGTCACAATCTATTAGCCACTGGGATACCTGGTATCACAGTTCCTTCCCCTTCAGCCCTGCATTTGTAGCAGATTTGACGGTGTGTGGAAACCAACACAGGCACTGCGCTGTGACTGCGTCACCTGCAATCAGCCAGAGATGCTGCTCAGATTAATCATGACAGTAGGCAATATTTCCAACATTATTAGAAGAGAAACCTAATATTTTGGGACATCAGGGATCTCTGAGCTGTTGTCCATCAAACTGAGAACCTTCATTTTCTACTCCTTGGATGGGTAACCTTAAGTTTTAACCATTTCACAGGCAGAAGGTTCGTACACACAAACACACAGGAACACTCAATACGCTGTACCAGAGAGGTGAAGTAAATCCTGGGTGCTCTTTGTAGCTGCTCTCAGGTACTGGTACAAACAGAGACACTGTGGTCAGAACAAGGCTCTGTCTCCTCTTTAGGTTTGGTGAGGACTGTTCACTGCCTGAACTCTCTTTTGGCCATTTGCTTATGTATCTGTGGGCATTTGCAAGATATAAAGCCAGACACTGGTGTTTGGCAAAGGGCTGTCCATCCCACTGCTTGGCTGCCAAGGGGAATTAATTCACCTTGCTGATGGTCTCTTAAGTACAATTCTAATGAATCATATTTAAAGAATGCTTAAAGTTTGGGGCTTTAGGTTGTACAGAGAACCCACTATGATGTTTAATGACTCCAGCTGAGCTGTTTAGACTGCATCATTTTGAAGGATAGAGTTAATGCAGCTTTTGTCTGAGGCTGAGGTAGTGCAATAGCCACTTTAATGGGCTGGGAATTTTCATCACAGTTTTACTTTTTTCTTGCAGCTGTTGGTTGTAGGTCAGTGACATAAATTTTATTTAAGGCTTCATCCTGCAAAACTTTATTATGGATGGTAGAGATTATTGTCAGTGATCCTGGGCACAGCAGTAAGTGCAACCTTTCATGCTCAGGACTTGCAGGGTCAAGCTGTGCTCTATTTGCAGGAGTAAGCAGTGCCTCAGGTTAAAAGATATGGGGGATCTGGCTCTTACACTTAAAGAAAATCTCTAACATCATGCACAGCATTAAGCACATTCAGTTCCTCATGAATGCAGTGGGAGTTGAAGGCACTCAGCACCTTCTGGGATTTGGCCCAGAATAATTGTTTTCAAACGGGACTGAAATATTTGATTTGATTTTTAAAACAACTGCAGTCCTCACTCAGAAGGGAAGGCTGACATTGTTATGAAAAAAGAAAAAAAATCAGGGATTTTGTCCTCCCTCAGCACAGAGTCTGAACAATTGCCCTTTGATTTAGAAAGAAAGCTCAGTGCACAAGTGAGCTGGACCCTGCAGATCTGAGATGGATTTGCATGTTTGCTTTCAAGCTGTGCCTGAGAAGCTGGCGGGAAAGGGTCTTTTTTAAAATCACCACTGCACCTTTGACAGGACTGCTCTGCAGAACGATTTGGGACCTCCTCATTACACCTCAATATGTTTGTCTGAGCTCACACACAAAGGCAAAGGTGTTCTGGAATAAATCAGACACTTGGCAAGGTGCTGTGGAGGCACAGAACTGGATCCTTCTACCCTCATTTGAAACGTCATCCTGAGAGAGACTGAGCTTCCTTGCTTTCCACAGATTTGGTAAGGGAAGCACTGGGTCAGTGGCTTCCATGCCATTTTCTCCACAGTTAAATCCCCCTGCATTTCAGTGGCAGCAGCCTCCCTGTACCCCCTGGACAAATTCAGGCTTTCAAGTTTGGCCCCTCATGGAGCTCAGCACCCTGCAAGGACCACATATACAAATCCAACCACAGGAGTCCAAGAGACAATGCACTTCACCTGGGACGGAGCCCATAGTATTCTCCCAGCATTCCCACACATTGACATCTTAGAAAGTCATTAACAAACTCCATAAAGCTAATTGAGTGGTGAGACAGCAAATAAAATCCAATTGCTTGTGTTCCATAATACCTTCCAAGCAAACCAGCAACTCCTTCCCATACCCTTTCTTCCCCCCTCCTCTCCATGATGCATTTCTGAATATTTCTAGAACCTTTTCACAGTCCTTTGGCAGCTGATCCTATCCCACCTTATCCATCATCATTGCTGCCTTGAGAGCTGATTCATTTATCTCATTGCTTTAGTGCTGTCACCTACAGCTTGGGATACATAGACCCAATTTCTTGGATTTGGTCTTTCATGTGGCCTCTTCCCTGCTGGCATCCACTCAATCATCGCCTCTGCCAGCTGATCTCCTAAGCTCCTCATATGTCATACACTTCTCAACCACCTGGTGGTTGCACACAGGACCTACTTTTAGATCTTTCTTTCTCCCCACATTCCTTGTTTACTGCCATTTAATGCAGGATTCATCTTTTTGTTCTTTGCATCTTTGCAAGATTGTTTTTTCTTAATTACAGGCAGAGCACAGGAACATGGGCAAATGATGGGTTTGTGTCCATCCTTCTTTATGCTAAGAAGACTTTTTTTCCCCTCTGGAAAATGGTGCCTGATGCCTCTGAAATTCAGTTTTATTCTATACCTCCTTTTTTTTGTTTCTGTCTTGCTGTCTCAGCCCTAAATAAATTACTTACACTTAAAACTAATGTATATGCCTACATCCTCTGTTCCCCACCACCTCCTGCCAAGTACACCTGGATGTTACCTTGTAATCACCCTTGTTTTTCACATTTGGCTGTGGCTCTGAGTGTGTTGGATGAAACACTGCCATTCCAAGCTCCTTTCCTTTCACCTGCTTGCCTTTCCAGCTGCCCCGACACAATTAATATTCCTTGCTGCAGGAAGCATCTTCTGCATATTCCTGCACCTTTTGCTCTCTGAACATAATTCTTACATAACTCTTGATATGATAAGTCATACTGGCCAGAGTTAACCTTATTACTAGAGATGTACTGAGCAATCTTGCAGTCATGAGATACCAGGGATATTTCAGTAATGGGAAATCTGCTTCCCATACAAGATTGATTTTAGTTATGACCTTTAGCTGGAATGATATCTGTAAATTCTTAGCTGCATTAATTTCTTGTTTTCTCTTGTCACATGCTGTCAGCAAATGTGTATCTTGCAGATATGAAGTATTAAGAACCAGACATGTACCAGGCTGTCTGTGAGGACGTGAAGTTATTGCACTACACTCAACTTTACTGTCTAAAGCATCTGAGCTCCTGTAGTGCCCCTAGGACACGGTGGCTAAGAAAAATGCAAATCCTCATACTGACTTTTCTGTTACTTGCACACTGAGAATTGTTTCAGAGCATCTGCTTCATGTTTTCCTAATGTGAGTTAATAAGGGATACATGGCCACAGCACTCAGTTTGCTAAAATCAGGGTTTGAAGAAACAACATTAAATTATAAGATTAAAAAAATAAGGTTTAATTTTCTAACATCATCTCTTTTTGTGACATCTCAGTCGCACAGAGTATGGGGGATTCTGTTTTTCCCCTTCTGATAGACTTTGTTGTCATTGCTGGTAAGTCTGAGTTCATTAAACTGTAAAAATGATCCATGAATTGAGGCTGGATATTGCCCTCCAAGATGGATTACAGCTCCCACAGCAAGGTATGCTTGTTAGAGAAATCAGTGTGGAGGTCCTGTGGCCATTGTTATGCAAGGGGACAGTCCCCTTTGACCCTAAAATACGTGTGTGTGTATAGATGAGAGGACCCTTACTGTGTCTTACAGAATCTTTTCCCCATTAATTAATTTTGGAGACCTTATGTGGCAATCAGCTTACTAGTGCTCCTTTCTCTTTTTTGTGGCCAATATTTGTATGATACTTACTTAAACAAATTCACTTATTTAAACTTCTACTCCTTCATAGATGGTGTACATTTGCGTGTCTCATTGTCTATGACGGGGAGATGAACTGCATTACAGATCATTTAGTAAAGCAGACATCCCATTTCCTTACTGGTGAAATGATTGCAAAGGAATCTCCCTGTTCCAGAAGATGAAAGCTGCCATCCATGAAGGAATCTGTCCCTTCCATCCTTTAAATTTTAATGGGTCAGAGATTGGTCTTTATAAAGAATCTGATGACTTTCTCTTATATCATGAGAAAAGTGCTCATGAAGAAAACCTAAGAAATAGTGTGGGCATGCTGTAGTAAAAATGTTTGCTCTCTGCCTAAGATTGGTCCAAAAAAATTAGAAAGGAATGGAGATTCATCCTGAACATTCTATCAGTGCTGGGACCTATTCTGGTCTTTGACCTTCTGGTCAGTTCTAGTTGCTGCATTTTGAAAAAGATAGAGCAGAAATATCAAAGATCTCCAGAAGAGCAATAAATACTGTTGGAAGCATCTATATTGTAGGAGCCAAAATGTGGTTCCTGTGCTCAGTTCAACAGGAATGTTGATGTTATTTGTTGTGTGAAATGTAGCACAGTGGAAAAAATAGTTGGTTTCACTTTTGTACCTAAAATTGCATGGATGTAGCACTACTAGTAACAAAAAGCCCTTGGAAAATACAATTCATTTGGTTATGGAGCTCCCTGTCTCTAGAGAGTGAGGCAGAAATAGAGAAAAATAAAAGATTAGGCCCTGCTATGAGGAAAAGAACATCTGTGTATACATTAGGTAAAGAAAGAAATATATAAGGCCTCTTACTTCAGAAGAGAATCAGCTGGTATTAGGAACATCCCCAATGGGTGTCTTATTGCATAACCGTCCGTTATAGGGGTTTTATATCCAGTACTAGATGGGCCATTGGTCTGATTTAGTATTGAAACTCCTCTCCTTCTTCCATCATTTTCTCTTAGGGGTACTTCCCATCAAAGTCTGCAATGACATTTGAGTTAATTCATTAATTTTCATTGGCTTCTTCGCTGTCTTAAGCTGGGTGCACTGACAAGTCAATTACTGTCTCTTACCACAGCTGAACCTCCTTCTGGATCCCACTGAAGGCTCTTTGTCAGCTCACCCACCTCCCAGCCCGAGCATTTGGGTGGAGGAGCCAAAGCTGTCCGTGGAGGAGACACCTTTGTGCTGGGGACTGTAGCAGCTGAACTCCGCTCCCTTCCTGATTCCCTGTGGTTTTCATCCTGCTCTACTTCTGTGTGTTTCTCCACTACCTTGCAAAGAATTCAGCTCCTACTTCTCTGTTTATCCTTTAATAAGGTCAACAGGAGAGTTTGCATTGTATCTTTCATTCTCTTACCTGCTTCACTTCTTTCTCCTAATTTCACCGGCTACATGAAATCCATTTTTCGGCTGACTCTTTTTAACAGATCAGAGTGAATATCACCATTTTGTCCTGGAAAACCTATTTGGGCCCAATAGCAACTTCCCAAATGACAATAAAAGACATGACTCTGTCCTTACGTATTTTGCTGTGTTTAATTTATGAAATTGTACATTATATGACCCAATGTCAGTAACAGGTAATGCAGCAAAACTCTAGTGAAGAGAAATTTGTTCTCCTTTGATCCAGTGACACAATTTTTCCTAAGTTTGCCAAATACAGCTTTATATTTTATAATTTCCTGTAAACAAAATCATGAGAAGGGAAAGTAAAAGTGGAAGCTGAAGAGTGGGGCTTGTTATGACCAAAAGTGAGTGTGAGAACATCATCACCTAAACCCAGCTCTTTGTGTGCCAAAGGAGGAAGGGTGAATGCTATGAATTTTCCTCTGGCATTTCTAAGTGCCTGGCTCCTACACCCAGCATGGTCCTGTGCAAGCAGTGACAGGTCTCTGCTATGATATATTGATGATTTCATCCTCAGGGATTGCTTTCTCTCTCCTTAGGTAGGCAGGCTTGCTTGCTGCCTGTTTCTTAACATGTTTCTCTGGGTCTAGTTGTCTGAGCAATTTGGAGATTTAGGAATGGCAAGGGTGGCCACCAGTCAACCCCAGGTCTTCCTTAATCTCATGAACTTTCTCCCGTGTCGTTGAGTACCCACTGACACAGAGAGATAAGAACTTCAGAGTAGTGGAAAACATCTTCTTAGACTGCTCAGAACGTGGTAGGAGCCTCAGTTTTTTAATGTCTAATCTATTCTCCCCAGCTGTCAGTGGCGACCAGCCCTGTGTGTCCTTTCATCAGCCTGCCTGTGACGTTGGCAGAACACACAGATTTGAAATGTTGACCCCCAAAGCATAAATCTTATTGGTGTCACAGCACAGCCATGAGTGAGGAGCTGAAGGGGAGGGCTCAGGTCATGTGGCCAGGTCACACAGCCACAGGCTACAAGAAAGGTCTCACCCCCAGACATTATTTGCTTACCCAGCTACAGTGAAGCCATAGAAAACACAGGTGCAGGCAGTTCCACACCAAAGCAAAGCTCCCATGGCAAACTGTGATAATTATGCCTTGAGAGGTTATCTCTGACTGGCTGGCAAAGAGACAGGGTCCCAAAAAGTACCAGCAGAACGTAATTTGGGAAAGCACAGAAGATCATAGCACTCCTGGGATTTCTGTGGTATTCTTAGGCAGGACAGAAGCCTGTTTGAATGTTTTAGCCTTTCTTCACACTGCTTTTGTTTAATCACTCCCACCAGCTGCATTTGGAGCCTATGAGCTGATGGCCAGATCCAAGGTAACATCTCTGGCAGACTTTGCTTTGTGCAGTGATGCTGGGAGTTCCTCCCTACTGTCACACAACCAGTCAGAGCCTGCATTTAGCAGCCTGTGGAGGAGCTTGTGCAAGGTTTTGTGCCATTAAACCTGTAACTCCCAGAGGAGCAGAGCTGTGGCTGCCCAGGTGCTGCAGGCTCCAGCGCCCCACACTGCCATTAATAGTGTGCTGCTCTTCCAGCAGAATTGTGGCTCTGGGCTTTGTTCTATTTTTATGCTCATCCTATATGCATCTGTTCTCACTTTATTCTACATCCTGTTGCCATCCTCCTGCTCATCTGTCTCTGCCATCTTTAGACATCTTCCACTATCAGGTTGACACCACTGTAAATTCAGTGCCATCAAAGGAATTACTTCGGAGTTATGTCAGTAAGTAAAGACTTCAGGCCTTTGTTTTTCTCTCACACCCACCTTTCTTTCCTTGCCATGTGCAACTGGACCTCCTCTCAAGTGTGGATGTGCACTGGTCATCAAAATTCTTTGCCATCAAACGCCACTGTAAAGTCACTGATGTCCTTAGGACTCTCTGGGTGTTCTTTTCCCAAGTGTCAGGGCAGTGGGGGATGGAGAGGGTGGTCTGAACAGGGGCATGTCTGTGATATGTCCCTCGAGCTGATGTGCACACTCACATTTGTATTACCTGAGCATTTGTGCTGGATTAATTCAAATCACTTGGCTGTGCAGGAGACTCCAAGATCCCTGAAGAATTCATGTACATAAGTAATTGCACGAGGATTAAGTAAGAAAAGTGACATCTCAGTAGTTTCAGGACCAGGCTCAGAGGTGTCAAACCTGGAAAGTCTCTGGCTGTGGTGATCCCTTTTGTCAGTGCTGCTTCCCCGGTTGGTACCACCCTGGTCCTCAAACAACGCAAGGAGATGGTCTTGCTTCCCTGGGATTCACTGGGACAGGGTCAGCCTTCAGTCCTTTCAGTCATTCTTGTTCTAGCATGCATTTGCCTTGTGTAAAACTTGGGTAAAATAATAAAAATATTCTACTTATAGAAATGCTTGATAAATCAGTGGCTCTTAAAGCGGTATTTCCTTGTGACTGCTGGGAGTTTATGGTGTAGTCACATAAAAAAAAAAAAGGAAACTGAATATAAAATGTGAAAACTCTGTCTGAGGAAGGTTCAATCTGTCATCACAGGATACACTAAAATTTCCTTAACTCTTGCCACGATCCCCAAAACCCCTCTCTAAAATTCTGACATTTTCTCTCTAACAGCAAACAAAGGACAGCAATATGCACGAGAAGGCAGTAGGAAGCCTGAAGCTATCAGCATGTCATTGTCAAAGGCAGAAATAAAAAACACAAAAGTTAAAGGATTCTGGAATATAGCAGAAATCTCCAGACATGAGTCAGACACTAAAAATGCCCAAACTCATTTAAAAAGCTCTTTGTCACAGTCCAAAAAAACAACATTTTCAGTGTTTTTCCTTTTGCTTTACATCCCGCTATTGCAAGTACATGGCTAATTATGACCTGAATGATATCTATTATTCCTGTGTCCTTCTAGATGGAGCCGGATGTGTTCCAAATATGGCCACAAACATATTACAGTGTCCAGTAAAATCAAAAGAATAAGATAATTCTGTTTTAAGGGTTAATGGTATTCACTCCCACTCAGTTTGACTCACTGGACAAAAGCTCCAGTGTGCCTATTCTAGGCAGCTGTGCTGAACAGTAAAGATTTGGAGTCCTTTGTAGGCTGGAGAAAAAGAAAGTCTTTGTAAACTTTTTATTTAGTATATTCTACCAAACACCCATGTGTAACAGTTAAAACATTTGGAGTTGCAACAGGCTAAGGAAAGTTTGCGCAGATAAACAGAGTTATTCTAAATTTTGTGCCTACTAAGGTCTGAATCACAAAGTCTCATTGCATTTCATTTAAAGTGCATGTGTAAGGAGTCAGTTTTCTTGGGAGGGCCATTGTGCTCTTTGGGCTTTGTTTAATCAGGTTAAAAATGGTAATACAAAATAAAAAATTATGTATGGTTTGAATCACAATGTTTGCAGTAATCTGTGAGTGATCATGATGCAGAGCAGCATGGTTTTTATGCTGGAATAATTCTCTTTATTTCACTGCTGTTGTTCTTTGGGAATACTGGTGAAAAGGCAGGCCCACAGGCACTAAAAAGCAAATACATCTTCCATTTTCTGGATATATCCCTCTGAAACAAAACCAGCTTTTGGAATATTCTCTCAGCCTTTGCGTGTCTCAGCACTTCCCCAGTATTCTGGCTAGAAGGGCACTGAGGTACTTAAATACAGAGACAGCACAGCAGAACTTCAGGATTCTGGATCCATGGATTCTATTCCGGGGCTACAGGAATTTATAAACACCCATGGTTTGACTCAGCATTGGCTTTCTCCACCTTAACTTAAAGCATCTTGACCCAGGACAGCGGCCCTGTTGTAAGGCAAATCAAAATTAATATGGGACCCAATGGTTATTTCCCAGTTTTAAAGCATCTCCAGGAATGAGAAGCAGTGAGGGAATGACCTGTGTTTTGGTGACTCTACTTTCAGCCAGTAAAATTCCTCCTAACTGGAACAGGAGTTTATTTCATTAGGACTGTCAAAATTTTATTCAGAATTCATGATTCAGGCCATGACTGAAGCAGGTGCTCAAGCACACCCCATGATGATCAGGGACTCAGGAATAATTAGATCCCTTGTTTTACCTTAAATATGTGCTGAACTTAAAGTACATCCCTGAGTGCCACAACCTGTTGTTTTCTGGGTGTTTCTCAAGGGCAGCAGAACTGAAATGTTGGTACAACACTTAAATATGAGGTTTGAAGTAAAGCTGCATTTTTAACTAGGTGTCAAAATATTTGCTAACTTTTGAAGGAGAACCCCTCATATATTTCTCTGGGTATTGAATAATCTCCATCTTATTAAAGATTTTCCTACTTTCACTGATATAAATCTTGCCTCTTCCAGATATTTCAGTCAATATATAATGTACTTCTCCACTGTGTTTATTAAGAGCACAAAAGATGAAGGCACTTACTTAAAAACCATGCTAAAAGTATATGTGATGTTATTCGAGTTGCAATTATCTCAGAGGAAGGGTTGTGCTTCCTTTTCAAACTGATTTTGATGTACAGATTTGCCAAACTATTTGAAAGCTGCAGACACTTTAGCATTCATGACACTATTATTCACTGCCATAAATCTAGATCAGATATGTGCTGTCTGAATTGATAGTGGTATTCTGCCTGAGAAAAATGTGCTCCCCTTTAACTTTTAGCAGTGACATTGCTTATGTTACATCACTTTTCAGGTTACTGTGCATCATATTGGGCAAAGATGTCATTATTTATAGCGCAGAGGTTGTGGCACTATAATTAAGGTTGCGTTAGGGTTTATGTTACCTTATAAAAGCTCTATTTTCAGGAGCTTCTAACTCCATAACCAAATTCATTTTGGCTGTGCAGCTTTCAATTGGGGAGTGTAAGAAATGAAACACTTGTAGTCTAAGTGGGTGATGGCCTCTTGTCATCCAGTTTGGTCCCTGCTTGCGTCACTTCAGTCCCTGCCACGTTCTGGTTTTGCTTTCACCTGGCATGTGTGGAGAGACAGATTCTTGCTTCTTTTTATTTTCAAACTTACAGAGAACAGGAACAGTGTGGGTACACTTCGTGCATCTGTTCTTGTATTTAGTACCTCCTGAAGTGGCTCAGTGCCAGAAGTTCCTGAACTGACCTGAGTCAGGTCCTCCGGGTGCTGCCACTGCTGCCTTAGTGCAAATAAAAATATGGGGTGAAAGAGAGTGTTCTGCCCTCCCCAGGTACTGAACATCATACCCAGGCCACACCCAGATCTGCTTCTATGACAGTTTACTTACATTGCTTTTTGGAGTTTGAATGTCTTTTCATAGGGCTATAAAAAGTTATTTCCAAAGAACAGCACAGAAACACTAATAGTGTAAGTCTGTGGACAGACTCTCAGCTGGGGTAAGTCAATGCAACTTGCCCAAACTCCACAGGACTACCCAAATTGTGCCAAGGAAAGCTGTGGGCCACTGTTTGGGGTTTTTTAGTAAGGATGTAGCTACAGATTATTTAGAACAACTCTCTAATTTGGAGTGATTCCTCACAAACCAGACATACTTAAAGTCATAAATGTGTTGACTAAAAAGCTCCGATATTTTCTTTATAGACTAAGTGCAGAGCCAGTGTTTGAGTAATCCCTTTTATTGGACTAACCGTACACTATTGACAAACCAGGTTCCTGGCTATAGGAATCCATTCCTGGAGTCAACCCTTCCTGACCTGCAGGGGAGTTTTGTGTATCCCCAAAGCACGACTGTCAATATTGCTGCATTAGTCCAATAAAAGGGATTACTTGAAACTTGACTCTAAATTTTGTCTCACTAGTAGAGGCAAGTAATTAAAAATATTGAGTTGGGTAAGAAGACACACTGGGTATTGTGATGTGCTAATAACCAAATCCTTCCAGAATGATTTGCTGTGTTGCTCCCAGTGTACACAGTGGATAAAAACAAGTAGGAAATTTAAAAAAAAAAAAATATAATCAAAAACCCAGCAAGGAACAGCCCATTTGTAGTTTCAGCCAAGCTGAATATGCAGATAAACAGAAAGAGCAACCATCCTTTCTCCTTCCAGGCATGGGTAGGGAATGGATAGGACAGATGACACTTCCATCAGGGCTTTCAGGCAAAATTCTTACTCACATACTGGTGCCAAATAGTGGGCTGCTTTCTGAGTGTGCCCCTTGAAAACCTCAAAACTTTACATTTGGAAAACTGGGAAAAACCTGCTCCTCTGTCCATCACAGAATTTCCAGCTTGAACAATTTTCCTTACAGGGCATTCCAGCTGCCCCATGTGGACTGGGTCATACACTCTGTTCCACACAAACCTGAGCCTGGACTTTGTGGTGAAATGAGGAGTCTTTTGCTTCCCAGGAGCCCCAAATCCCTTCTCAGTTCTGTCAGCTAATGTCCTGTGAGGCAGTGTGGTAGCATTTCCTTCTGGAGAGATGCCTGAGCAATGCCTGGCATATGTGCCATTCCACCCCTGTATTCCTCCCTCATGTTCTTGCAGGGGGCTGTTGCCATCCCAAGATCCCTACGTGGAACAGTCTGACCTGGGAAGGGGCTGGGAGGACTCAGCCCCCCAGTCCATACAGGACATACACATTGTGAGTCTGGTGCCACTGCCTGGGCATTGCCAATAACCCAACCCCACCTCAGGGTGCCAACTTCCCACCGTGCCAGGGCACCGGAATCCCATCCTGGATGTGTGTGAAAACTGCACAGTGGAACTCCCTGAAACAAGAACCCGGACACTAAACCTGCCAAATTCGGGGAAAGCTGGGTTTGATCAGAACTTCCCTGCTCAAGACATTTTCTTCCAAAGTCCCAAGGAAAAACCCCAGCCTTGTTCCTGCCGCTCTCACTCACTGCAGAGCTGCAAACACTCTTGAAAATGGAGTCCCCGACTGACCATTTTTGGCACTCCATTCATTCCTGTTGGCAGAGCTGCAGGGATTGGTGCAGGACCAGGAAAGCAGGAGTGGGAGCTCAGCATCAGTGCTGCACTGCAGTGGGCTGTGATTAAAGGAGGACAAAATGTTTAGATTCAGCCTCTTGTTTTATTACGTATGACTTAATCTGTGTTCTCCCCCCATCCCCATTTCTCCCAGAAGGTGAGGAAAGAGCACATATTTTATTTTTTTTACTAGCTTTATTTACTTGGATGCTTCAGGATACTAAGTTATGACAAATTCTTCTCCACAGTAGCTTTTGGCTTCCTTCTTCTTGGAGCTCTTTAGACCTTTGAACTGCTGCCATTACAGCTGCCTCCGAGCCTGTCATGTGGCTGCTGAATTGAGCTTTTGAGTGGTGCCTCTGCCCTGCTCTCATTCCTAACTGTTGTACTTTTAACAGTACCATTGTTTTGAATGAAATAGCACTTCTGTGCCAAAAAATGGAGGTTATTTCTCCACAGCACAATCTGGGCAGGCAGGCATTTGGTCTGCCTGCTCTCCCAGCCAGACAAGAGCCCTGCAACCACACGAGCACAGCACTGAGCCTGACTAAATAAACTACATTTGCATTTGGGCAAAAGTTGTCTTGAAGCACTTGACTGATTCATGGCAGAGTCAGAGGCAGCTGGGCTCTTCTGAGAATGGGCAGGATGGATTCATTTTAACCAGTTGGATAGTTGTTATTATTATTATTATTACAGAATACTTCTATGCCATTAATTACTCTGATGGATTAAACATGTCACTGGGGGTGGCACTGTGTGTTCCCATCAGTTTGGAACCCCAACATCAACAGACCTTAATTTTGCAGAGATCTACACATATTTTTAACTTTTTACAATTTTTTTCATAAAAAACATTAATTATTTGTTTGAAAACCACCTTTTATGAAACTAATTTCCTCAGGAAAAGTATTTTAAATAAATATCACTGATGTTGCTCAGGTGGGCATGTCTGAACTTTAGTGAGTTGGACTCGATGATCCTGATGGGTCCCTTCCAACTCAGCATATTCTATGATTCTATGAACTGAATATATATATTTTATATATATTTATATTATATATATATCTTAATCACATGTGCGACTGTTTTGTAGATAGGGACATTTAGAGCTCACCAAGGCTGGTCTTTGTTTCCAACATAAATATATGTAGGCAGTAAGCTAGAATCTGAATTAATGCAATGTAGTATTATCCAGAGCCAAAAAACACTCATAAAAGACCATTTGGTTGCAAAAGCCTATTAACAAAATTTTTTATTGTTTAGGTAGGGCCTCTCATCATTATAACAGGAGCAAATATCCTTGGGAAAAAACAGCAAAAACGTGTCTTGAGTGCAGTGAGTTAAACACACAGAGACAGTGCTGCAGCAGCCCAGTAGGACAAATTTCAGGGACACAGCTGGGGGAAACAATTACTACCTGATGTCTTCTCCAAATGCCACTGCAGAGAGGAACACAATGGCCTACAAGACTGGGCTTTTTTATCCTCTTTGAAGTAGGAGCATTAAATTAAAACTGAAGCAGCACAACACTTAGCACTCAAGCTGGAGAACACACGATGAGCTTAAAAATAATGTTGAGGGAAAGACAACAGAGAATAGAGGAGGCTTTGTGTCATGTTCAACTTTGTTTTCAAGCAAAGCTAAACATCAAAATATTAGAACACAAGCACAAAACCTCATTGTCAGTAAAACTAATTAGTGTTCTGCTGCTTAATGCAAAAGCCTACATGATGTCTTGACCTTTTTTACACATTGTGTCTGAGGGTGTGCAATAAAACAGAGGGAAGCACAGAATGCCTCCAGTTGGCCTCCGAGGTTTTCTTCCTTACGGAGTTCAATGGATCCCAACAATACAGGCTGTGTATGAGCCCTTTTGTAAAGCCTGACCATTTCTAAGGGCTTGAGCCAGTGAATCAAGGCCGTCACGCTGGCAAGGAGTGCTCCCTAGGATGATTGCCATCATTGCCATTCCATCTGCCTGCAACCCTGTGCTTTTAAGAGTATACACAGGACAAAGATTCAAATACCTCAGAGAAGGAACTGCCTATGAGGCATTCCCACAAACTCCTCAGTCCCTGAGTTTTTATGTGTCTACTCCATAGAGAGCCCTTCTGGAAACTGAGAGCCAAATCTGGTTTTTGTTGGCCAGGTCTTGCAGAAATACTGCTCTCAGTATTCCTTTGCTACAGGCTAATACACTATCTTCTCTGACAGTAAAAAGAGCTTAAAAAGCTGTCAGAATTTGGGAAACCAGTTTACTGCATTCCTCTCTTTAAAAAAAAACTCTGAGTCAGTCAAAAGTCCCTCTTAAAGCAGAACAAAGACCATGAGCCTCTTGCTGGCAGGACAGAATCCTAAACTTCATTTAAAGTCACTATTGGACATGAAGATCCCTGAACTCGGGATGTTTCCATTAAAAGCATTTAGGCAAACTGAAGGGTAAAATTTCCATTAATAGTTGGTGTTGACCAAATGAGCCTCTGTTGAAATAGTTAAAATTCCCAACCAAGCACCAAACAACCATTGCTCTACCACCAATTATGAGAAATGCTACTCTTAGTGTATGAAACACAAAACAATTAAATGTAGAATAAAAGTAATACCTAAAAGTGACTTGGAAAGAAAGAAGGGGAAGAAAATATGAAGATTACTTATTTTTACTCACAAGCTTGAACAGAGATTAGAAACCTTTTATAGAACAAAGAATGTGTTTCTTGTACTAATACAGAATTTGTTCTGAGGTTTTTACTGATACAAGAAATCAGGAATGTCCTACAGAGACCAACTTTTCAAACTGGAACGGGCAGATTGCCCATTTATTCTGAGTTTTAGAAAAACTGTCAGAAAGCCTGTAAGTCAGCCTGGGAAAGGCACATGGATTTTCTTGTTTGGGCTCCTGAAACACTCCCCTAACCTGTTTGCTGAAGGGGCACCTCTGGGCCTGGTAGGAAGATGAGGCAGAATAAAGACTCATCCTAGAGCATCAGAAAAGATTAAAATTGAGGCACTGTTGGGTGAGCTACAAAGCATGTGGAGCCTCTGAATGCCTGTTTTCCTTTGCATGTCAGATCATCCAGAGGGGGGACTCAGGGGTGGAACTGAAGCACCCAGATTTGGGAAGAGAGCTGGAGCTGTTGTATTGACTGACAACTATAACCACAGGCTCTCTCAGAATTAACACCCCAGGTCACAGAAGCTGAAGCTGACCTCCACAGAAGATCATATTTTAAATTTTATGATCTGGTGGGTTGAAATTAAACATTTGCTAATTACAAAGGTACTGCAAGTCATGCCAAAACCTCTTTTTGTTGTCTGGAGAGTTATAACAATCCTTTTCTGGCAGTTAGTTTTAAGATCATTAAATGATCCTCATTTGCAATATATTTGCAGAAGATTACAGCCCATCTAAATTGACCCTGAAGGAAGACTTATTTCATTAATGGGCTGTCCTGTGCTAATGCATAAAGCTAGAAAAATATATCTATTAAATTCTTAATGTGTAAATGATGTTTCTGGCTTTCTTCTTAATTACAAAGCAAAATGAGCCTGAAGTGCACTCCGTCTAGGAAAAAATGATCAATTTAATCCATCTTCCAAGAGAAAACTTTTTCAGCGAGTTCCAAAATCCCAGCTATTCTCAGCTAAGGCTGGAGCCTTATTGCTTTGTTCAGAAACACAATAAAATGTGCCAACACAATTTATTTTTTCCCTAGATTCCAATGAATGGAGCTTTTTCACATCAGTTTGGTTTACTCGCTATCTGCTCAGTTGTGGAGGAAAAAGCTAATGCAAAACCTGGATGAGCAGGGCTTTGGAAATGAGTAATGCCAGGAGATTATGGGTTGGTGGGGTATATGCAGAATATTAATACAGCCCATAGAAAGAGATTTACAGTACATACAGCTTTGCAACGTACTCTCTGCACAGAACCACCTCACTGTGCTCTGCCTCTCACCACACCAGACAAAAAACCCTTATTAAGGTGCAGGTAGGGCTGTAAATACATATGAATACTTGAGATGGGGAAAGTGAATGTAAGGAAATTAATTCTCGGTTAGCGTTACACTTGGATCAGCCAAACAATGGGAAGTGTGGCAAGGAGGGACAGCACTGCAGGCACACTGCTGTCACTCTGAGCACCCCGGGGTCTCAGTGACAAGTGCTCTGTCTAGCTGACATTTTTAGTCTGAGATATGTCTGCTTTGGCCACGGCCCTGGGTGCTGAGGACCTTTGAAATCCTGTGTACTTTGGCGTTTCACTCTCAGCTGATGACATTTTAAACAGTGTCCAGTTTACACCTCAGAGTAACTGTATTGTAATGAGGGGTTTCAAGTGTCTGCAGATGCAAGTAAATGGCAGGAAAACCTTCCAGTGTGTTTCCTGAAGGAAGCTGGTTCCACCCTCTTTAGGTTTTGAAGATATTTCAGTGGCTGACCATTGTGCAATAAAGGAAGGACTGGTCCTGGTAAGGAAATACCTGCTGTGTCCATCTCAGGATGCTCAGGAGCTAGGCAAAAATGACAGTTCTCATCCTAAGGTATAGGGCTTCTTGGAGAAGGCCCCATTGGTGATTCCTCTTGTTTGTGTCAAGCTGCTCTGTCAAGAGGCTCTTCCCTGATTTTGGCTGCACAGAAAGCCGATTCCTTGGATTCCAGGGCTTCAGCCACTGGCAGGGAATACCCTGTTTCTCCCGTGGTGTCAAAGAACAGGCACCAGAGAACCAGAGCACTCCAGGTGTCATTACAGGCACAGGGAACACGGGGGAGGTCACCAGAGGAACTGGGATCAGATTGTGGCTGGAGACCTGGTGTTAGTTTATATGTTTGGTATCAAGTGTCCAGAGTGATCCTTCCTAATACATGGCTGAGGGCTCCAGGTGTCCTGCACAGTAGATCCCTATGGAAGTGCTCCTTCCCCTTGGATACACTCTTTCCTCCCTCTACATCAGTCCTTTCCCTTCACAATCAGATGTTTCTTCATTGTGTTTTTCCTTCTGAACTCCTTGGATCTGCCGAGGATTTCTTGGGGCTGCCACTGACATGGACTGGAAGCAGCACCAATAACAGCGACCACATAATGCCAGATAACAACTTCCACCTCTTCTTTTACACTGCTTTTCCCATAGTTTTGGCACCACTTGAACCTTGAAGGGACGAAGGTGTGTGTATTTTGTGCACAAAAATGTCTCAGCAGAACCTGCTCAGTGTGTTTGCTGTTGGCCTGACTCAGTATGTGCTGATGTTCATGTTGGGTTGATGAACACTCAGGGAGCTGTAGGAATTCTGCTGTGGATGTGGTGGACTTGTGTCTAAACTCCAATTTCCCTTGTGGGAAGTGACTGGTGCAACTGCACCCTTGAGAATATTGGGGATCTATGGGTCATAGAGCTGCCAGGCTTGAATCCTTTCCATAAAAGCAGATCCTGGAGGAATTTCTTCCTTCAGTGGAGTATTTATGTGAAATTCAGCACCTTCAAAATATAATTATAAAACAAAACCAAAGTTCTATCATTTTAGAGCACAAAATCTTCTCCTGCTTTGAATTCAAGCCTCCTGAAGTCTCAGTTTTATTTCCAATTTATTCCCACTTATTATTGCTACCATTCCACTTAATGAATTTGATATTTAATACTTTATTCACACATTTTATTTTTGCACCAATTACAGGGGAGACAGGTACATTGTTCTTGCAGCTTTCTGTGATCTTCAAGGTATTTTTTCTCTTGCCATTTTTTATTTCTTAAAAAATAACAATGATCTTGGTATTTAAAAACAGGAGGAGCAACATTCTTTTAATACTCAGGGTATAAATGAATCTGGACTTCTAACTAATAGAGAAACAAAACTGGTGAGAGAACATCTTCAGTTTATGTCCTTGATGGGTCAAACGAAGTGTGTGTGAAACTAAAGAAGTCCTGCTAGAACCATGCCAGCGGAAATGAAAATTACACCACTCATACTAACAAGTAGATTTCCAAAGGGACTGGAGGTATTAGAAGACTCTAAACAGATGCCTCTGAACTTAAAATACACTTAATTCCAAAGGCTTGTCTTATAATTAATTTAGCCAGCACAGAACCTATGAAGAGAATGCAGGGCATAGCACGGCATTACTCAGCATCCCCAAACTTCAAGGAGCATAAAGACAAGTAATTTAATTTTACAAAACCCCCATTCACACTCATTTTTCACTTTCATTTCCATCCTGACCACGGTGGCCAACGTCAAGGAAAACATTCTCCAATTTATAGCTTAATCTCCTGCAAGAAAAATATCCACCCGCTATAAAAGGAAAGCACACACATAAGCCACATCAAAAGGATATCACTCATACTTTAGTTCCAGTTTTTATTCACATTAAGTCGGACTGGTGGTATGTCAGTCTGTAAACAGCCTCTAGAGCAAGTGAAGCTCAGCCCTGACAGTTTTAGTAACACACCCTGGAACCCACGGCTTTAACGGGCCTGTGTTAACGCAGCTTCTGTTTCAGTGAGAACCCCCAAATCCCAGCTGTTCCCTGAGCACTGACAGCTGGGCGGGTAGCGTTAACTGGTGTGCGAGGGCAGAGCAGGGACATTACCGGGGACTCTGACCCTCGGGGCATGAGGAGGAACTCTCTTGAGCTGCTGCTGCAGGTTGGACTGAGGGGCTGCTGTTCTTGGAGCAGAAACTGCTGCTTATTCCTGTCTCCCAAGGGGGTTTGGCGTGGCAGTGCAGTGGGACAAATCCTTTCTTCTCCATCTTCACCTCCTCTCTGATGATGTTTAGCTCAAGCAAGCCTGATGCCACGAAGCTCCCTGGGGGTTTGTAGTGCTTGTGTGTAAAGCTCTGTACAGAAATTCATATATATATATGTATCTAAAATACATGTGTATACACACACACAAACACACACATAAGGGTGGGCAGGCCCTGGCACAGGTTGGGCAGAGAAGCTGTGGCTGCTTCTGGATCCCTGGAAGTGTCCAAGGCCAGGTTGGAGCAACCTGGGCTGGTGGAAGGTGTCCCTACCCATGGCTGGGGGTAGGACTGGGTGGGCTTTGAGGTCCTTCCAACCCAAGTCATTCCAGGATTCTATTATTCTATGAAATGACAGTTGCAAATAGAGGAGGTTACAGCTTGATGCTGTCATTGTTAACAATCAGCAAACATTCTGAGTGTAGTAGATCTAAAAGCCTCATCAAAGATTGACATAAATTGCATTAAAGTGTCCTAGGAAGGAAGTAAATACAGGTGCAAGCAAATCCAGATGGGAAGGTCTGAATTTCTGCTGCAGGAAACAGTGATGAGAACTTGGAGCTGTACTCCATCCCGAGCCAGCAAATATGGAAATATCATGTTTACCTCTTTGCTCTTTCTGTAAAGTGGTAACAAGGAATCATTTGCAGCATCTGTGCTTAGTTATTAGGTTTTGGTCCTGCTAATAACCTACTGAAGTAAATAAGAGAGAATCCTGCTTCTGAAAAAGTCCATGTATCAGGCTCTCTTCATGCCTTCCTTTCACTTTCCCACGTTTTCTTCACTCTTTCTTTCAGTGAAAATGTAGCTTTTTAAAGCATGTTTTTGTTCTGCAAAACAGAATAGGAGATAATGACAGGAGGCTCTGAGATGTTGCCATCATCCCAGTGTATTTCGCTGTGGTGAATTCCCTCCCACAATTCCAGGCTGACCAGCAGAAGTTTCCCCAGGAGAAAACTCCCTGGCCCCCTCTTTGCTTATATTGTAACACCAGAAGAGCCATCAATGCAAAGCTGCACTGAAAGACTGGTTTGCAGTGAAGACATAACTTTAGACAGCCATGTAATTTCCTTTTCATGTTGGTCCCTGACAAGAGACAATATGTTACAGTTCCAGGAATGGATAACAGGGGGAAGAGGGGAAAGTAGGATAGCTTTATTAAAAGTCTGTACAATCCTGCTTCACTTTTAAAATAGCTTTTTGGACTTAGCTAGGTACTGTGCTCAATAAATTATACTATTGTTCCAGGTTTGCTATCAGTTCAGTGAGTAGTCCAGGGTGTTTCAAGACATCTGGTCTGGTTTCCTGGAGGATTATGATTAATAAATGCTGGCATACAAAAGCAGTTAAACACTTGTGCTCTGCCTTCCTTATAATCTCATATTTAAGATACATTATGCCAAATTCTTTGCTGCTCATGGACCCTCTTTAACTTCAATGATGAGTTTCTCATTGCTGTTTATAAAAAATGGATCTATCTGTTACAGACCAATCAGTTGCATTCAGATCAATAAAAGAGCACGATACACTTCATTCAGTCTTCTTAAATTAATAATTTGCAGATTGCCTTTTGAAATTGGCTCTTGCCTTGGTTTAGGGAAAATTTGAGTTATGCACGTGTTAGCTCAGGGTAGAACTGTGCAATTTGTTTTCAGCAAGTGCTGAGAGACAATGTATATCCAATTTTGAGCATTGGTAGGAAAACTCATCTCGTGGAGTTGATGGAGAATTATACCCCATCTGTATTATACCACCGTTCACCTGTTAAATGTCTCACTAGGTCTATGTCCTGCCATCTGATTTCTTACTTATTTTTTATAAGAAATTTATATTAAAATCTGGACTTTTGATCCATTTAGACTGGTCAAATATTGCTCAGATATTTATAGGAATATTACTTTGCATTTTAACTACCCCTGCCTTGAGCTCCTACCCTCCACTTTTCTCTCTAAAATACATCCTTTCCTTCAGTTTTGCTCCTTCTCCTGCAAAGTTTTCTGTTTGTTCTGAGGGGAAAAAATTTGGGGGAAGTCTTAGAAATCTTCCACAGATATTTGAGTGATTGATAAGTGATAACAGCAAAATTCCCTTGTAGGGATGTTGTGTGTAGATTATTCCCTTCCCTCCATTTCCCAGGCAAGGTGGTTCCCTCTGATGAAGCTCATTAGGTAACCCAGCATCCCATCCTCTCTCCAGATTAAGACTTCACTCTGTTCAGATGTTTCAGGTGACACTATTTTTTGCCATCTTTGTGGCTGTTCAAGTACAATAAGCAGCCTAAATATGATCCATGAGCCAGCACTCCACCACATCATTTGGATTCTATCTCCCTATAGCCAGAAATAGGAAATAAAACTTGCAATCTGACTGTTTTCATTGTATTATTATAACAGAACAACTGTGAAATATGTAAGTGTTTCGTGCCTTTAGTAATATTATGAGGAGTATTACCACTATCTGGGGCTCCAGTAAATCCTGCACAGCTCCAAATCATTGGGTTTTTAAAGGAATCTCTCATAATCGCCCCGGAATTCAATAAAACGTGGGTGGAATTAGATTGGGATATGTGCATGTGTATGTGTGTGCATGTAAATCTTTAATATTTTATCCTTAATATGCATATAATAGTGGGTAAGAGAGAATGTTCCCTTCCGAGCGAGATAATTTCAGTGAGGAGAGAACAGGATTTTTACTGGATTGGTATTCACGTGATAAATCATCTCCTATTGCTGCACTCCTGAAATTAGCAGATGAAATGGCATTCCACCCGGAGAGGCACAACATTGGGAAATTAAACTCATTGATAAACATGGCCTTGGTTATTATTTTATTTTTCCTAACCAGGTATTTTGCAGGAAAATATATGTCCTGTGTTTACTTCTGTTTGTTAATGCTTTGATGAATCAGACATTTTTAGTATTCTATCAATGGCAAAAGTCTAATTGCCTTATTGTATTCTGATTTATTTCTTTCCTTACTTTCTTTGCATCTGCAGCCCAACAAATGAGTCTCCAAAGAGGTATATGTTATGATACAGTGTCAGTGAAATTAATCCTGATCAATTTTAAAGTTCACATTTTTATTTGATGACTTTCCTGGGAATCACTAAAACCGGGATTGACTCGGCCTCCTTTTGTTGGTTAAATGTTGTTGTTTGAGAACACTGGATACAGTAGCAGAAATCTTGGTATGATTTAACAGTTCTGTGTCTGGGTGAGAGAAAAGTGATACAAGTAATGATGTTTTTCTAATTAATAGATACCAAATCCTCCTCTTTGCTGACACCAATAATGGTGAAGTGTTCCCTGCCTGGGAACCCCTTACCTGTGCCAGGAGGGACAGCCCGAGGTCCCTGGATGTGAGGAATGTAGCAACATAAATAGTTATGGCTTTCTAAACCCAGGCTCTCTGTTTCCTGTAGGATTTCAGTCCTGCAGCTCTTGTGAACATGTATTGCTCCAGAAGAAATGGGAGGGTTTGGTTATTAAGGGTAAACAGAGATGGGGTTTAACCCCCGTTCCCCCCTCTCTGTTTTTTATTGGAAAATAGTTTGTTTCGCAATTCATAAATGTATCCATATCTAGATTAGCATTAGAAAATGCTTCACTAGCATAAGCATTCAGAAGTACAAAGCAGACTTGTATTTAGGTAGTTTTGGGGTTATTTTATGTATATATGTACTCGATTTGTCAACAGATCTCATTTTTTTCAGGTATTTGTGGTAGGCTTTTGACCCAGAGGAAACAAAAGCCTCACTGTTTTGGTTCTGTGATTCCTGCCTTCTCTAAATCAAAGAAGATGGGAACGTACCAGAGTTATTGCTATCAAAAAGGAAATAATTATATTGCCCACAGTGCACAACAAATCATCTCGTAAGCCCTTCTCCCCACCCTACCTGGGTGAAGTGTAACCAGCATAACCAGCTTCTGCGAGGAAACCCCATTTTTATTTTTTTTTATCGTTAATGTCAAACAAACATTTATTTCAGGTGCAAAGCCTCGGGATATGTTAGTGGAAACAGTGGCACTGCTGTTCTATTGCTTACTGCCCACTAAGTGGGTGGGAAAAGGGTACCGTGACCCTTTTACCCTTCCCACCAGTCTCCCTAACAGCTTTGGCCTTCGGGTCAGCTCAATTTCCCCTCCACTGAGTGGCCATTACTGGGCGCGGATGTGATAAATGCTTTTTGGAGGGGACGGCAGGGGAAGGAGGGAGCCGGGCCGGCCAGCCCGAGCCCACAGACAGCTCGGCTCGCATCCCTCCCTCCCAGCGCCTGTTCCCTAGCAACACGGCCAGCTCGCCAAAAAATGAATAGACCCACAAACAAAAATGAAAAGGAGATAAAAAAGAGTAAAAGTCTATGGGGCTCAAAGGTTAATATTCCTCTATCTAATAACTTAGTTTCAGAAAATTGCATTTTAACCTTTTCCAAGCATCCAGCAGAGAGATTTCTTTGAAATTAAATTAGATCACATTTGTATGAAATGGGGGGAGAGAAATTAAATGCAGAATTTATTATTTTTTTCCATCTTCCTTCCTAGTATTTCTGCAATTCCTTGTATTTTCTGTTGACTGCCCCTGCTCTGCTGCCCAGATGAGCCTGGTGCAGAGCTCAGGATGGCTCCAGAGTGCAGTGCTATGGTATCATTTTATATTTGGGGGAGTTTTCTCTTAGGGAAACAGGAAATCTTGCCCAGCGTGGCGTAATTAGACCTTGTATCACCTCTGTAGTCCACATCCATCCCACACCTCTCAGAGAGAAGGCACAGTGAGTGACACCTTGAATGTCACAAAACAAAAGCCTGGCAGAAGCAGGAGTGAGACCTGGGACTTGTGGTTTGTGGCTTGGGGGTCTCCCTGCTTGGTGTGACATTCCCATTCCTGCCATGCAGCACCACCCATGCCAGGCTGGGAGCTGGTGGGGTGGCAGGCCCCGCAGCATCCAGCCCCCTGCCCGGGTAGCACTGGGGTCAAAGCTGGACTGCCCCAGGAACTGACTGGAAATGGAGCAGCCTGTGGCAGAGAAGGCCTGCACTCCCAGGAGCACCTCTTTAGTAAACAGTTTTGCTTACTCTGATCTGTTTTCATTGAAACAAACGAAACTCTTTCAGATCAAATAACTTGTGGGAAGCTGAAGTCCATGTCTGTTAACTCCCTTTCTGATCCAGGCAGATGGAGCTTTCACCTTCCAGCTCCACAGGGAACCATTATAAATTCCCACTTTATTACATAAGCCTTATTTAAACCTCTGGATTCAAACTGCTGCTCTGGCTACTGTGGTGTAAATCTGGAGTAACTCCCTCCGTTCCTGGGGGTTATTTCGAGTCTGCAGCAGCACGTTGGGGCAGGATCCAGCCCATGAATTCCTTGGCTGCCAGGGAAATCCAGGGAAAGCGATTGTTCTATTTGTGTCATGGCTGTTATATTTAACTTCACAACAGAATGCCTTTAAACTTTACTGCCATCTTTAAACCAATGAGCTGTATGGTTAACTAATTTTCCTGTGCACTGTATAATACAGGATCGATAATGCTGTTTCCTCACATAATGTATTTGCTCTCTTCCGCTCACTCTGTTCATATATATCGTATAATTACAAATACTGAAGTTTATGAAGCATGTAAACCCGTGGTTTAAATACAGGAGATCACTCCACTTGGGATGGTTGCTATTATTTAACATATTCCAATCAACATCTCCCATTGGATTGTCGAGCAGCCCAGCACCTTCTGAGCTGGTAGGAGAGGCTGAGGGATGGTAAGAACCACTGGAGGCTTTGTGGTGGCAGGGGAATGATGCTTCAGCGTGATCCTTGCACTCCTGCAGTGGAAACCAGGAGATATATCCAGGTGTTCCTTCATTTGGGAAAAAACCCAGTTTGCCATATCATAAAGGCCATCATTTTATATGGCACTGTGCTAATATCTTATTACTGGCTTCAGAAGGGGCCATCACATACTTGATTCGAGCTGTTTCCCTATTTCTTTCTCCGCAATGATACAGACAGTAATGAAAGGGCCAGAGCTAATTAAAAGACAATAATTTCATGAAGGGGTGGTGATGATGATGAGGCAATAAACTGTGAGAACAAAGCTTGAGGGGTTTTAATGACTCATCAACCCCTTGATGGGAATTTAGCCTTACAATCACTATCCATTTATAATGATCAGTGATATACCTTCCTTAAGAACAGGGAAAACACTCTGCTGGTAGTGCCTGTCACTGGTCCCTGATGCCCAGTGGCCCGTTGTGCTTCCAGTGTCCCACCACTGCCAGGCTGCCCTGCTCAGAACGCTCCAGATATCCCGAGTTAATTCATGGCTCTTGGAACTCTTACTTTGCCAGAGCCTCGAGGCATTCAAGGGACAATGTGATACCAGTTGTGCCTGGATGTGACTTACGAGGGCTGCAAGGATGAGGAGCCTCATCAGTGGCCAGGGTGTCATTCTGACTGTGGAGGGGGCTGTGCTGCACACCACCAGAGCTCTGAGACAGTCTGGGGGCCCTTTGCTGGCTCCTGCTGCAGGAAGTGCTAGCAGAGCCAAAAGGTTAATCGGGTTAAATTCATACATATAAGTCTGTGAGAAAAAGGTCCCATCCTGGTCTCTGGTGTGGGATTGCACCCAGCTGGGTCTCTGGACAGTGGGATTCGGGGCTGTGCCAGGTTCCCACAGGTTTGCAGGCACAAGAGGTGGGGGCTCTGCTCAGGTGGGAGCCCTGAGTCAGAAGCAGAGCTTGGATGACTGTACCTGTTCAGGGTGAAATGAAAGCAGCAGGGAGAGGATAGAAAGAAAAGGCCCCTGATAAAGCTTTTAGTCTGGTTTTTCTTCAGTGAGATGATCCCAAAACTCTGAACAAAAATTACACAACTAACTGGTGAGGGAAACCTCTACGTTTTAAGATCTTTTTCCTTTTACAAGCTCTGCTTGATTCCTCTCCCGCTCCTGAATTCCCTGATGCCTCAAAGACACATTTGTGCAAGGGAAGGAGTATTTTTCTGACCTTGCCATCTCGAAACTGAAAACACAACAACATGTATATTAAGAAAGAAGAAAAGGAATCTCTCCATACCCACTGAACACACATCTTTCCCCAGAGAAATGACCAGAGGACAGATAACACATACTTCATGTGCCATTGGAGGCACCCGGGTACTAATGATTAATAGAACAGAATAGGTTATGTTACTGTCCACAGCAAATCCACCCCACTGTAATTAAGAACTGCTCCTTCTGGCACGGCACTGCTTCCATCTCTCTTCCCTCTGTCCTTCTTCCTTGTTGTGTTTTGTCTTTCTTTTATTCTTCTTTTACCCTATTCTCGCGTTTTTTACCCCAGTGCATGGCTATCCACTGCCAGCTAATGACCAACTACTGCCCACTTACAAGTCTCTAGCAGCTCTTTCTTTTGAAGGTGTTTTTCCCCCAGCCATTACATGTTCTTTTCTTCTCCCTTTTCCATCATTTCATACCTTCCTCTTTTCATTTATTATTTCACCTTGATGACAAGTATATTTCTCTGTAATTTTTATAGGCATGAGACATCTATAGTGTGTATTTTGATAGGGAGTGAGTGACTTGCTGGAATTGTGTTTTAGTTTGTCCCATGTATTATGGCTCTTAAACGCCTCAGAGTCCTCTGATATTGCCCCAGGCTCTCCCAGACTCTTTTTGGGCCAATTTTATTTACCTTCTTTTCCACAGGCTTTTTAAATGAGCAGCCTGGTACTGTCTGCTTGCATCTCTGGCCCCTGTGAGATGGTGAGGTCCGAAAGAGCAAGAACTGGGGCAGAGTAATAAAATAAAGATATGCCCTCGTGGTAATTTAGGGAGATTTTGGATGAATGCCCTTCCAAAAGTTTTCTAAAAGGATCCTTCTATATCCATCATGTCAGATCCATGGAGAGAAAGGTAAGGCCATTCTGGAAAGTTATAATAAAGTTATTTATATTCTGTTCTGAAAGTGAGAATCCGAGATATAAAGCATATTTCACTATGTGAAACATGGTGCACAGAAATGCTTCCACTCCTAATGTTTGCATCAAAGCAATGTCATTGTGTTCAAAATCCCACTTTGTAATACTAATAAAGAGAAAGCATCCAAACTCTCCAGAGGTTCAGATGGTCCAATACAGGTTGTGAAACTCAGCTGTGTGTCTTTATATACCCAGTGCAGCAGCTTGAACGACCAATTATTGCAAATGGCAAATGAATTTACTGCACATGTCTGGATTTGGAAGGCAGGTTGTTTAAACTCTGGGTGAGGAGTCTGCTTTCCTTAGTGCATCTTAAGGTTTTTACTAACAGTCAAGCTCTGCATGGTTGTGCTGATTAAATTGGTGTAATCCCCATGCAAATGAAATTATACCTGCCTTGCTTGCACATACAAGGAAGACACGAGAGTAAATTAGTGTTCATTCTTGATTACCTCATTCCAGTACCTTCTCCTGTGTTACAAGGAGGGAAAAGCACGCAAAAAATGCTTCCAAGTGAGTTATTCTGTCTCTCATTATCATTCATAATTTGCCTTTGCTATAATTCACATCCCTTCACAAAATAGCAACATATTAGTTGGAGGTTTTAATTAAACCCCCAACACCTGCAGGTGAGAAAACACAGATGGATTCGCTCCTCCATGGAAACACTCAGTTCCATGTGAACTGGCCACAGAGCCAAGGAGAGAATAGGTGTTAAAATAACACTCTGCTGCTCACAGTGACTCCATTCATTGCTCCCCAAACAAACATACCTGGCTGTGTGCTCAGCTTGTTCCTCAGCTTAACCCTTTGCCCTCCCTTCCTCAGCTGGAACGTGCTGCCTGCACCAGAGACAGCTTTGGTCTCGGAATGGCACCAAAGACCACCTCTGGCAGTTAGATGAGAGCTTAGGGTTCCTCACCATGCCAAAAAGGAGGGTTTTGTGCTTCCTAAATTCATCTCTCTCTGTTAGATCTCTGACTGGCTTTTTCCTTTTGACCTCCTGCTCTTCCAGAACCACAAGTCAAACCCAAATTCAGAACTCGCTAATCCCTTTCTGACCACTGCAACACAGAGCAGGATGCAGTAAAGCCTCTCACTGCTATGTGCATACACACCCATTCCTGCATTAAACTGTCTGTATTTCTATATTCTATACATTTGTCCATATATTCTATATAGGTAAATCTTGGTCACCAGCATCCCTGTTGAATAGGCACGTTCTTTACCACACTGGTTCCTACTCCCAGTGAGCTCCCAGCTGGGACTGCTGGGCTGATGCAGTGCTATCCCGTTGTATTAACTGGTTTTCCATGACTATTACCATTGCAGTTAAGAACTGCAATTAAAGGCTGTATTACAGAGAGGTTTGGGGGAACAGATGAGAGCAAAGTTTTGTTTTAGGCAAATGAAGCTGGTAAAATGCTAATTGTCCATACTGGACACCACAACATTCTGGTTTGTTAAAACTGGCATAATTTATTTTTCTGTTTTAACTATTTTAATGGTTCTATCAAAGGGTGATGAATGTAAGGGAAAGTGCTTTTTTATGTGCTCCATAAGCAAACAGTGGGAACAGAGCATTGTTTGAGCTGCGAAATCAAGTGCCTGAAACTGAAGAATAATATGGAAGTAGCAGAGGTTACTTGAATTCCCTGGGAGTTTTTCCATGTAGTCTAACAGGATTAGATTGAAACCAGTATCTTGCACATATCAGAACTTAAACTTGCTGTATAACCAAAGGCCAATTAAAAGTAGATTTGTAGGACACTGAGAAAACAACTTCTCCATTTCCATATACTCTTGTAATTCATTTATAAGTCATGTTTGGATTATAACTCACACATTTTACAGTAATTTTTAATGTAAAAATGATGAAAAAGTTGTAGGATTATCTTTCCTGCATGTTGCAAAAGACAAGCACACAGTGTGCTGCTTTGAGGATTAGAAGGAAGAGGAGATGGGGAGGAAGGAGGGCAGGCCCGATGGATCAAAGGACGGGAGAACCCCAGTGAGGCACAGGAACAATTGTGTTTTCTGTGCCTGGGCAAAGGTTCAGGGCCAGACCAGGGATGAAAAGCTGTGGTTTGTGGTCAGTGTTTCAGTCATGAGTGAGGAACTTTGGGCAACTGAGCAAACCAGGAACATCATCTGCCAGGTCGAGCCTTAAAGGAAGGGCTTCTTTCCACCTGAACCCCAGAGTCCCAAACCACTCCTGAGTGGGAGAAGCCCACAGGTATTGTGTGAAAAAGGAGGAATTTCACTCTTTTTATGACTGAGCATTGCATGACAACAGAGTGGTTACAGTTCTTTGCTCCGGGAACCCAAATCCTCGGACTGAGCCCTGAACGTCTGCCTGGGTGGGAGTTCCCCATCCTGGGGCTCACTCTGCAGAGTTTCTCACTCCTCCACACAGACATGAGCACGTGGAGGGGGCTGGTGTTCCAGCTAAGGCTGCAGTGCAGGAGCAGCACCAGAACTGCCTCTGGTTCATAACACTGTGTGTGAATATTCCACAGGGTAAGTCATGGCAACTGGCCCAGGTGATCCAGAAAACTGTGTTCCTTTGACCTAAAGTTTCCCTAGGCTTTTTTGTAAACTCAGGCTTATCATATACCTTAGTGCTAATATTAGTCATACTTTATAATCTGTACAAGTTGTATTTCCACATGAATTTTACTTTCATATGGACATGTTAATGATATGTGCAGGTATGAAATCTTGTGCTGCTCTTGAGATATTGATGTATAGATAAAAATACAAACAAAAAACCCAAAGAAGACACTCTTAAACTTTAGATTCTCTAATAACAAAAAGAACACTTTACACTATTATGGGATACTAAATATAAACCATTTGGCTTTTGTGGTTCTTGGAGAGGATTCTGATGGAGTCTGTTGTGGTTCTTTCTCATCCCAGTTATAAGTACATTCCACCCACATATGGCCTATAAAAGCATTTCGCATCCTTTCTTACCCAGCCAAGTGGTACTTCATGTATGTAAATTCTGTATGTAATTTATTTCCATACATACAGGAAAGCACTGAAAGGCTTGGATACATAGCAAAATTTAAAAAAATTATTTAAAATGTTTTGTTAAATAGCTGAATATTTTTATACTGTTAGAGATTGAACATGATGGCATTGGGTGTCTTGTAAATACTGTGGAAGGGTTGTTAAAATACAGAGTTTTGCTTTGGCTCCCTTGACAATTCAGGTTCTCTCTGTCATTTACCCCCTGGACTGTGTCTTTGGGTCCTTGTGAGTCTGTAGGGTGGGACAGACACTGGCCACATCTTGACTCCTGGCCTAGATGAGACAGACACAGAGCAGTCCCTTCTTTTCTCCCTTGCTCTGTTCCCTGGGTTTCTCTGGAGGGGAACCCGGGCTGCACACCCTTCAGAGGATTCCTCTCCTGGGTGACCCTGGTCATGCTTGAGCAGAAGTGTCTCAAGACATTCTTCAGGTGCTCCAGACCAGCACAGCTCCCTCAAAGCTCTCTTGGCTGACATCAGTTCACATTCCATCCTGTTCATCTTCCCCTCTTGTCCCCTCTGAAAAGTGTGATCCCTCACTGACACTCAAAGATCCCCACGGTGTGCCAGGGGCTGGACATTAAATTACTGATGTTAACATTCCTCTCTCTGTCCTGTTATGAACTTGCTTTTCCCTGTCTCAATCACAACCTTTTCATTAGGTGGTGAGATACGATGTTTTGGGTCTGAAAACGTTCATGAGACAGGTTGAGCACCTTCAAACAAGGTGCATGAAGGAGTGTGAAATGAGGTGTGAATCCGTGCTGAAATTTGGGCTGCTGTGATTAGGAACTGGCACATTCAGTACACAGTTACACACAAAAGGGGGAAAAAATTATTTTCCAAGCATTGACTTGTCATTTTTTATTCACTTTTCTAGCTAATTACAAAAGAATTCCACAGGAAGGACTTCCAGGAGAGGGTGAGGTGTCTCATCTGTGCCAGGAGCTCGGCAGAAGCGTGTGAGGAGTGAACTCTGGCCTGCTCAGTCTATTTAGCAAGCTCTGAGATGTGTAAGTACATTATCTGCAAGGCTGGTAAAGAGCGCTCAGGGAGGATTTGTGGGTCTGTGGGAAGGACAAAGAAAAATGTTTTCTAATAAATTATTCACAACCTCACAATCCCTTTTGGGCAGGTTGTTGCTCTGTTTGCCCCAGTGCTTCCCAGCTCCTCTCTCCGCATCCACAGGCACAGTTTCTCACCTCCAGAGAGCAGCAGAGATCTCAGGCAGGCTGCTGCAGCTAATGGTGGCAATTAATAACTTGTCATAATCCCGAGGATGGAGGGGAGGGCTCACCATCAGCAGTCAGGTCATGGCGCTTCTGTAAAGCAAATGAGGTGCAGGTGTTGTCCAGATTTAAGAGCTTTGCTACACTCTCAGTGCACTGCAGTGCCAAGCCACAGCCAGAGCATCACCCTACAGGTACATAACTTACTGTCCTAGTTTGCATGCTCCAGGTGCACACACATTATCCAGCCTGCCCCCCCTCCACCGCCGTTCATTAGGAACCCTCAGAACATTTCAATAAATCATAACACAGCGCAGTTAATTCCAAACATGTAATTGCAGCGTGCCTTTGGATTTGCATACACGAGGCAGAGCACTGAAGCTTTATTTTGCATTTGTAAACAGAAACGTGTTTGGAGGAGAATGTGTTATCTTTGCCTTTTAATTGAACGCTGTGGATAAATAGCTTGGCTACCTAACAGTGGTTCAGGTCCATGTTCTCTCTTCAAGCTTGAGAAAATGAAACCTCATTATGCCTTTCGTTAAACAACAAACTACAGAATCACTTATTTCCAGACAGCTCAGTTGGCTTTGCCTCTTTCTGTTCCTGTGGGTCAGTTCTGCTTGAAATGAACCAAGTTTACAAATCTCTACTGGTTTGTACACTCCTATTATGCATAGTAGGTTATGCATTTGTAACTGTCAGGCGAGTCAGGGTGATACAGCATTCTCATCTGACCCTATTCATTTAAATGGGTGCGTCTTGTTGACATTGATTCATGTTATAACTTATATCGATGCATTATAATCCCTTTGTGTCACCCCACTGGTTATTTCTACTAAAATGTTGTGTGAATAAATGCTGGCAATAATGGTCAGTAGGAGCTGAAGCAGTTTTAAGGGATGTGGAGTCCACCTGAAGTGTCAGGTCAGTGCTTTACACTGGCTTTTCCTCTGGAAGACAATTAACATGCAAAGTATCCTATTCCTGTGCATTTGCATGGCAAAGTGTCTCCTGGCTTATTAATAATTTGGGGCTGTGCATTCCAAATGTATATTGCACTCAACTAAAGGGATAAGTAAACACCATTATGCATGCATGTAGGTCTTTATCAAGGTGTGGTTGATAATGTTTTAAAGCAGAACTATTTCTCATGAAAATAGCTCCTCTTAATAGCCTCTGTCTCTCTATTGTGCTTCTTAGTGAAACATAAATCACTAATATGTTTTCAGCTGCAAACTACTCTCTTTTTCCATTGTATTCACAGATTTAGTGGCATTTCAAATAGATAAACACAAGCAACATCTATCAACACTACAAAAAGGGGGCCTTAATCAAAGCTCCAGGTCCCAGGTCTCAGCATCTCCATTTACCTTGAGATAAATCCATTGGTGTGACCACCACTGCACAGGGTGACAAATCACCCCAGTCAGCTGAGCAGTGCAAGGGCTTATTGGCCTTTCTTTAAGTGGTCTTACCCTTCAATGAAAAGGATGGTGCTTGTCAAGCAGGGCCAGATTAAAGTTAGACAAAAAGAAATGATCTGTTATTAGAAAACTCCGATTGAGAATCACAAAACAGGAAAGAAATATGAATAAGAATTTACAGTGAGGATGCTCCCCCCACCTTTTCTCATCCTCCCCCAAGCAGAAATTAACTTTAATTACTTTCCCAGTTTAGCACATGATGAATGCCAAGACAACGAGGCATTAACATTAAATAAATATGTGGCCCTGGGAATGTGCCTGTTGGAGCAGGAGAAGGGGAGCCTGTGCCTGGTGAGGCCTGGGTTGCTGAGCTGCTCCAGCTCAGGGGTGGCTGGAGAGCATCCCAGCAGTGCTTCCTTCAGGTGTGCCAGGGCTGCTTTTGCTGGATACGCAGCATGGAATCTCTGAGGAAGTCCATGCCAAAACCTGCTGGGAAGCAGCACACTCTGTGCATGGATCTCTGGGAGTGAAAGAATTGGGGTTCAAAGGGCAGAGAGCAACAGAGGCACCAGTAGAGTCTTCTCCAGGCTGGTCAAAGGCTCTTGTTGCTTCCAGCCCACGTTCTGACCTTGTTTATGATGACACAACTGCAGAAGCATCAAAATCTCCTATCAGGGTTGGCCCTTAGTACTGTAGCTCACATAGTTCCTAAAAACAAACTGGAAGTTAAAGCATATAAAGATAAGCTAAAGACTCCTGAATGTCATTAGATTATCTCAATAAATAATGGGCAAGTTCTTCCCTCCAAGAGCATCCAAAGACTCTGCCTCGTGTTCTGGAGATCCACATAAATGTAAGTTTCTGTTTCAAAGTGTCTCAAAGAAGTCATAGTTATGAAAAGGAAATGAGTGAGCAGACAGCAACTGAAAAATTTCAAAGCAAACACACTTGGAAAACTGAGCAAATATTTGCCCATCAAATCGGTTTGTTTGCTAAAGAAATTCACAGTGAGTGCCCAGTGAGATTGTGAGAGGGAAAAAAAAGGAAAATATTAATATTTAGATTTTTTCATAGAGCCAATGTTTATGGTTGGGTAGGTGGTCGTGAGTTTCCCCCCAGCCATTGAGATTCATGCATTTAAAATGCACTTGGTTCCTTGTGACTTGATAGACCAGTATACAAAGATTAATTTTCTGTAATCATTTGATTTGATAAATGTCTACACAGCCCAGCATAAGTTTATTTTCTATTTATCCTGATCCTGAAATTAGTTGCTAAGGGTACTCAAGGGAAACACTTCCATAATTATAAATAGGTCCTGACAACAGACATTTCCAATTGTAATAATGTAAAACGGTTATATTTCACATCAGAACATAAAATGGCACTGGTGGGGACACACAAAGGAAGAGCTGCTGCTTTCCTGTGCATGGTGCTGTGCTTAAATACACATGGCCTTGGCAGGCAAAAATTTCAAAAACACATGTTTTTCATCATTTATTTATTTATTCTTAAGGTGTAGGCAATAAGATACAGAGAAATTAAGGGCCTTGCACAAGAGGACAGAAGTGAACAGCAGAGGTAGAGAAAGGTCAAGGCTTCTCAGCTCCTTAAGTGGAGAGGAAACTGTGCTGTGCCAATTTGAGAAGTAACCCAAAATCAGTGCTTGTGTTGGCACCTTAAAAGCCAGGGAAACCACAGGGGATGAAGGACTGGGTTCAGGACTAGCTCATGAACAAGGCAGGTTTGTACCACAGGAACAGAGAGAGGGTAGTGAAGTGCTTTGAAGGGGGACAGCACATGGTGGAGGTGAGAAGCCTTCGCCATAACCCTCAGCACACACAATTAAAAATACCCGCTTTAAATGCCTTTCAGAGACAATGCAGCCACACTCACTGTGGTAGCCCAGATAGAATAAAATATCCATTTAAAGATACCAGTTTTGTAGATGTAAAAGATCAAGTAATGCTCAGAAGTTAAGGGAACATAATAATTATCTGATAAAATGTCTAATATACATAGGCATAGCCTTAAACTGCCACGGTGATTGCACAGTAATTTAATATAAATTGATTAAGTACATTTTTACTGATGCTTAAAGACTAGTCATAGCATGGGAAATGATGTTTTGTTATCAGCTGTTACTAAACACACAGTATTTGCTGGAATAAATCCAAGTGGTGGCTTTAAGGCACATTATTTAAACAGTTTGCAGTTGCTCTTCCTGCACTCCAGGTTGAACACAATTACCAAACACCACATGAGGACTTTCCAAAACCAGGGGGTTTGTCACCCTCAAGGACTCTCCAAACCCAAGGGGTTCTGTCACCCACTGGGACTGAGCACACTTGGGTACAACAGAACAGCACAGTTGTCCCAGCCTTTAGCAGAAATCCAGTTTTTACCACTATAAACAGGAGAATCCTGACATTCCTCAATCCTGTAGGAAAAAATCCTTTACCTATGGGGCGATTAAAGGCAGCCTCTCATTTGAGGCAGAGACTGAAACTCCAAAGATCACTCTAATTACATCTCCCAGTCACTAAGAAATTTCTTCTTGATCTGCAAATAAGGAACCCCTGGACAAGCACAACCTGCCAGATCATTAGGTTCTTTTCTATTATGGAAATGGAATGAATATTATTAAAATCTAACTATAAATATTCATGCTGATAGCAAACCCACTGTTGTTGTTATTATTTTTCTTGTCATACCTTAGAAGAGATGCCAGATAATTGCAGGATTCAATAGGTCACTAGAGGTAAAGAGGGGGATTTTTCTGGAGTTATCGTTGCTGAATACAAACTGCAAGGGAAGGTATGAGGATTTTTTCAAATCTGAAAAGTCACTATTTCTCTTTTAAAGAAGAGAACATATTCTCTTTTAAATCTTTAAAGATCATCTGTTCTGCAGTGCCTGCAAATCATTACTGTTTCATACTGGTTTGCCAAGCAAGGAGCTCAGCTATCCATTTTCCTGCTGAACTCTTTCCATCTTGGCTCACACCCTCACCTTCCCAGCCTTGTTCATGCTGACACTCCATGCAGTGCTCTGCCCTGGCAGCCAGAGCAGAGTTTTGAAGTTCTGATGTAACACAAAGTGATAAAAATTCAAAATCTTGTGTTCTGACACTTAGAGTTTGAGTCAACAGCCTTTCTGAACTGGACGTGAAGAGGGGAGAGATTTTGGCCAACAATCTCACACACACAAGGACCATGCAGAATTGCCACTTCCACGAAAACAGCATGAGCTGTCCAAACTTGTGGAGTAAAAGACAGAGCCTCAGAAATTAGGAATGCTGACTGGATGGAGCAAGTCTGGGGGTTTTATGTTTTTGGGTAAAATAAATATCCGTTCTTTATATAAATCCTAAAGAAGGACATTTTCTCTAAGTCTTGACTCTTCAGTTTTGCCCAACGGCTTCAAAATGGAATTAGGAATTTTTGGCAGTTGCAGTAACAAAACTCAGTAAATTTAGTTCAAACTAAAAATACTAGCATAGCCTCTGAGTCAAATCCAAGCTTTATACAACAAAATATAGGGCACAACTCTATAGGTTAGGCACTGTGTAAGACCACATTGCTGTAAACAAAACCCCCAAGGGCTTGAAAAGTCTCTCTGGAAAAATACTGGGCACAAAACCCTCCAAATTACTCTGTAGGACTTTTTGATTCTTGCTCTATGAAATGGGGGTTAAACTCTCACCTCAGTAACTAATGAGTTATTAATTCATGTTTATAAAGTGCTGTGATCTCAAAGGTCGTTTCCAACCCAGAGGATTCTCTGAAAATTAACATGGTTAGCAAAATGTTGTGTTACCAATAGGAGTAGTGAGGGCAATTTCCTAGTCAAGCCGTGTTTTTATTTAACCTGTGAAATTCCCCCATTAGGTCTGAATTTCAGTTTCATCCAAACAGGGATGGACAGCTCCTGATTTCCCTCACTCCTGGAGCACTTTGTTGGCTGTTTGGGTGGTGTTGAATTTTACCAGCAGACTATTCCAATTGTTATTGAACACCACAGGTTGTCAACAAGCACTTGAGGCCAGAATTTTTTACTCTTACAATTTCTTTACTCCAGTAGTAACCCATCCAGGCCGTGTTTACAACCACCCTACGTTCTGAGTAGCTGAGTCACTGCTTTTTAGTGGAACTCTTTGCAAGGCCAGCAGCAGAAACTTCAGGGCAATCAATACGGCTTTTAACTCGGCCATGGAGAGTGCTGGAGATATTTAGGTCATTAAATGGCAGTGGACACAAGTAAAAGCCTGTCTCGCTCGCACTTCATTAGCAGTAAAGATGCTGTTGAGTTTTATTTGCCAGATCACACAACATACATAAACTGCACGGGAGGGATGGAAACTGAGTCAGCAAAAATCCTGCGAGGAGCCAAAGCCGAGGAATGGCCAAATTTCCGTGATCTCGGGGCTCAGTGCAAACTTGTTTTATTGAATTTTACTTTTATATGCCATATTAACATCTCATTTGCATACAGATTGCGCTCCATCTTTACTCTCAAACCGCGCCGTCAGCAGTTCTCCCGTGCAGACAAGGAGGGGCACAGCAGCATTGAAACACTCTGGTTAAATTTTAAAGCAAGATGCAGAAGGCTTTGGTCAATCTGCTTCGTGGGTTATCGTATCCATTTGTCTTCTTCTTCACAGTGATAGCTGGGGGTTGATTTTACTTATTCCTTTTAGGATGCTCACAAACGAGGGGCATATATCTAAATATTTCAGCCACTCCAGGTATAGACTCCCGAGTAAATCCGGTGCTCTTCACATCAGGTCTCCCTGCTAATGCTCCTGCAATCCTAATTGTGGAAGCAGCAGTGGGTTTGCCTCAGTGTTCTGTTTACTAGAGGAGGTAAACACTTAATCTCTTATTGTTGTTTCAATGGTAGAATCGCATTAGAGTCAAACAGAGGGAAAGCAGAGTGCTGAGCAGAATCCAATGCAGATATATCCAGCAGAAGTAGCTGTATGGTAGTAGATTACCACAACACAGTTTTTTCCCAGCTGCCCTAATATTTTTTTTTTCCCCAACAATCAGCTCTTCAATTATGAGTTCTATTAATTCTGTTCTGAGGCTACACAAATAAATACACCTACCAGGCTTTAGAGAACATGACAGAAGTTACAGTGTGGCATTAGCAGTCGGTACTTGCCGTGCTGGAATAGCAGAGGTGAGAGTGATAATACATAAATACATATAGGGAATATTACTTGGGAACTGGTGGTGGTGTGACTGCCCTTCTGTGATCGAGCGTGGTGGGAACACTGGCATTTTGGGGTGCTGTAATTTGTGTTGGCAGTAGCAATGCAAGCCATCATCTCTTGTATTCTCACTGAGTGGATAAAGCAAGCAATATGAATAGGTTAAGGAAATTTCAGAGCTGCATCCCCAAAATTTGAGCCTCCGGAGGCTCAGTTCGGTCCCGCACTTGGCATTTAGTTATGCTAAATACACCCAAGGCTTGGCTGCAAGCCAGCCCCGGCCATTGTCCTTACAATGTGGGATCAGTGGTTCACCCACAGGATAACAAACCAACTGCTAATGGGAGTAATTAGGAGCCTTGGGGGTGATTTATCCCTTTTGTCACTGTACAAGCAGTGTAAGTGCTGAGGTTTGCAAAGATAACAATTATTGGTTCAGGTGACGATCCTTTCATCAAAGACAGACATCTGATTTTTAACTGTCACAATTCAGAACGGGGCTTAGTGAAAGTGGAGTTATAACTGGAAGGAATGTGTCCAAATATTCGGTCTTAATTCAGCTTTGAATATAAATCCATAATCCAAAAAATGACAAAGTGGCAATATTGTAGAAATGTGGCAGATTATAATTCTACATTGCTGATTACAGTCAGATATCTAAAGGTATGGGCTCTATTATTCATATAGTATTTATCTTTCAGAGACAAAAGTACAACTCTTAATCACACTAACTGCTTTTCATCTGAGTCTCTCAAATATTAGTGAACAAAATCTCTTTGTACAAAAAAATATCTCTTGAACAAAATCTGCCACCTGCAGAGTTAATGGAAATGGTCTGATAACACTCCATACAAGTCCACCCAAACTGTCCCTAAACTCGCTGTGGTTATTGGAACACCTCGTGCTTCTCAGCCAAGCCATTGCTTATTCTGAATTACAGTTGTGCAGACAGGGTGTGCTCCTGAGAGCACTGTCAGGGCCTGCTTTGGCACAGGTAGGATTTGAATTCTGATTTTCCTTTCTCCCAATATATTGATTTTGCCACCTAAAGCATGGAAGTGTCTGCTTGGTGCTGTCCATAGGTTACCCCTTGTGTGCTGCTGGGAAACACCTCGCTCTGAAACAGCTCTAGGGAGAAGGCAAACAGACCCAAGGTTAAAATATATTCCAAAAATACCTGCATTGGCCAAAAGATGAAAATTCTTCACACTTAGTTCTCCTGTTCTGTACTGTTTGTGTGCAAGCCCCATTCCCAGGCGAGACGGAATGACCTCCAGGAAAGAGAGGGATATGTTTTAGAAAAGGGAGGAAATGTGATAGTCTGGAAGCCTGGAGTACAAGATCCAATCTCTCTCCATGGATGGCAAGAGCATGTCAGACATAATGGAATATTAAGAGAAGGAACCTATTGCAGGCTCAGGGGACTTGGGTAAGATAGCATTAAAAACTTTACTGCTATTAAATCTCGGGGAGCTGGAGATAATTTTGCTTTAGAGGAGCGTGGCTGCTGGTGTGGTTAAAAATGCTATCGAAAAATCCACTCAGGAGGAATCCCTCAATAAAACAGAAACAATTGGGGCTACATTGGAAGTTCCTGCTAAGGAAAACATCATTTGGCAGAGAAGATTGGAGAGGCTGGAGAGTGACAGCAGCAGTGGAGTTTTAGGACTGCAAACGGGTGCTGAGGGAAATGGTGGAAAGACTATTGAGACTTTATTAACTGCTACATTGGGGATCAGAAATAGTTCTCCCCACAGAGAGAGAAAAAGCCTTTCCCAGAGCAGTGAAACATTTGGCATTAACTGCAGTGCTGGGGAGAGATGAAACCACTCTTTTTTTAGCTGAAAACCCTCAGACTGGAGCCACAGAGCAGGGAACCAACAACAAAAAGACATTTCCTGCCAGCAAATGTTTTCATACAGGAGGGTTTATGCTCAAGGAAAGTTATGACGTGTACAAGTATCAGAGAAACAGAAAACTGGGTCATATATAAGTCCTTAAAAGCTGCCTTCCCTCTTGATTACTGGCTAGCTAATGACACCACGTTCCCTGACTGCCCCTGGATGGCCATTCAGCCACCAGCCTTAGTTAGTACCTCGTTCAGTACATCTTCCTCACTGAGCACCAGTGAGAAAAATCGGTATATTTAGAAGAAAAAAGAAGTATTTGGATTTGTTTTACTAGAAGTTAGACATGACTGAAGAAACTAAAGACTCTTTTTATCCCTCCAAATAATTGGCACTCACAAATATGCTACTTTTATTACAGGACAGATACACAGACACCAGAATGGGAATATGTAGCAGTGGAATTGCTCTTTTTGTTTGCTTCCTTATTTTAACTAAATGTGTGCAGTAGCATTACTGAGCCTGCAGAATACCCCAAATACAGTGAATAAAGAGTGACTAAACAGGCTGAGCAGAGCAGAGCTGTTCTCCTGAGAGGAGGCAGAGGGGAGACAAACACTCAGGAGGTGGAGACACTGAGGGAACTGGGAAGGGAAATCAGATCTTTCTAGTAAATTTTTAAGCTGTGCATTGGCTTAGATGTGTTCTTTTTGAAAAAAGAAACTTGCTGCTGGACAACAGGGCCTGGAGGCTCATTTTCTGTGCTTTGTTATTCTCTGAGATGTTGCTGTTCCTGGAGATCCAAATCCCTCCCATGGCCACCTCTGTAAGCAGTTTAGGGACTGTCCCCAAACCACCACGGTGTCACACACATCAGGGGGACCCCAGAATCCCGAGTGGGCCTCCTTTCCTTTGGGATTGAGCTATCCCAAATTCTAGCCTTGGGATCTTGTGAGAACTGCATGTGCCCCATGGAGGTCTCCTTCCCTGTCTCATCCAAGGGAGATTCCCATTCCTCGTGCCCTGGGAAAGCTGCACCCCTGGCTACTGACAGCAAGGCAGCAAATAGTACAAGCTTTACATTTTTATATTCATTCCTCATCCAAAGTACTGGTCTTAAAGTCTTACTATGAGTAAAGGAAAAATATCCTTATCCTGTACCAGAACCCAAGAAATCTCCACTTTCAAAGATATTTTCTTTGAGTTTTGGTGGGGAGAATCATCTTCTGTTGCTTAACATTGAAGACAAAGGTAAAGAAAGAGCTGGATTTTTACCAAAAGCCTCCTTCAAAGCAAACCTGCCCCTTTTCTGCTCCAGCTGAGACATCCATAACATGAAGTATAAGCAGGGGACCCCGTAACAGCTGTCACAGCATCTGAAGACTTCCCTTTCTCAAAAGAAACCTACTTTGGTATGGAAACATTAAAAAAAAGGGAAAGGCAATTTTAACAAAAAGAAAAGTACTTTAATGAATTGCAAATAGACTGTAAATGACTACAGGAAAAACTGATGGGGTGAACAAAGTACATAAAAATCCTGTGTGCACACACTGTTTATAAATCAAGCTCTCACCCACCACGCTTGGAATAGACATCCAAAGGAACATATCAAATTACACAAAAGGTCAGGGAATGTAAAATACTGAACAGACTGTTATGGGATCATCTTTAATCTTCTCCTCCACCTAAAAACTTGTGGGGAGGGGTAAATTGTATTAAATGAATTGAAGAAGCTAATGAGAACTTCTGGATTATAATGCCACAATCAGGAGACATTTTGTTCCTTCCAAAGATCTGGCGCTTGCTGGAAATTCTGTCCAATCACTGAAGACATTTGGGAAAGTTAATTTTGTGCTTAATTTTCCTAATGCATTATTGGCTTTTAAAAAGAAAAAAAAAAGGAAACAAAGTTTGAAAGTATTTATGACATTACTAAAATAGATAGAACTGTTCATCTGATTGCTGCAGGATTCCTTTGGGGCAGTGGTAGGAGGGTCATGGTGCTGAGTTCCTGCCTGCCCCAGGTAACACCTCACGGAGGCAATTCTCAGAGCAATCAAGGGTTAAATGAAGATATCCCATCCTGGCTTAAAATTTTAATTCTTTGAAGCTTCACCTTTATATTTAGACACAGGAAAGCATGGCTTGATTTCCAACACCACGCAAGTACTTCCCATAATGAGTAGATGGGTTGTAGAGGAGGCTCCTTCTTTCTCTGTGCTTTGTTCTTTCTCTTTGTTCTCTGACCTCTAATGAACCCTTTTTTAATATTTGTGTTGTTTCTTTAGGAGAGAAAATAAAAATTACCTCTTTCATCTCAATCCACCCCATTTTTGTGAACAAGGGGCCAGATTTTCTTAGTTACCTGTGTCCAGATGGAGCATTTCTTGACTGTTCTGCCACTTTATGATCATTTCAATGAATAATGCTCTAAAAATCATAGAATCCAGTGTCCAGTTGTACTCTGGTGGATCAGATGAGGTTGTGACAATGTGAGAGGTGTTATTTACAATAGTAGGAAATAGAGGTAGTTAAAAATGTAACCCTCTTTTGTTTGAAGTCTGGATAATTAAAGGAGACTCACAATTCAGCATCCTCACTGTATGATGATGAACACAGCAAAATCATGACCTTAATCTAAAATTTGTTACTTAGTCCATTCTTCCACTGGATTCTCCTTCTGCTTAGAAATCCCTTTGATTTGTCTGCTATTTATCTTGCATTTTCTTATTTTGAAAATTAACAGAACTGGCTCAAAATGAAATTGGTGTGGTTCTGTCATACAGCACTGCTACTCACAGCCTGCGTGAGCACAGACCAGCCCTGGAATTCCTCTCCAGTGCTCTTCTTCCTTCATTCCCTCTTCCCCCCCTCCAGTGTCCCAGGGTCTCCCCAGATTGCTGTGACAAGTTATCCCAGACAGTCCTACATGGCAAAGGCACATTCAGGACACGGCAGACGTGCCAAGCAGTCTGGAATATGCCCAAGAATATTTAAATTGGGACTTTTCCCAAGTAATTACTCATTC
>JAWWEE010000004.1:1774495-1786995 GCA_035221455.1 Xenops minutus
TTAGAAATCCCTTTGATTTGTCTGCTATTTATCTCGCATTTTTTTATTTTAAAAATTAACAGAACTAGCTCAAAATGAAACTGGTGTGGTTCTGTCATACAGCACTGCTACTCACAGCCTGGGTGAGCACAGACCAGCCCTGGAATTCCTCTCCAGAGCTCTTCTTCCTCCAGTCCCTCTTCCCCCCCTCCAGTGTCCCAGGGTCTCCCCAGGTTGCTGTGACAAGTTATCCCAGACAGTTCTACATGGCAAAGGCACATTCAGGACATGGCAGATGTGCCAAGCAGTCTGGAATATGCCCAAGAATATTTAAATTGGGACTTTTCCCAAGTAATTACTCATTCATCAATATTTTTACAGGGGCATGTATTATCTGTAGGTGAGTTTTCATGTATCTGCATACACTGAGATGCATTTGTCTGTGTGGATGGCACATATTTTGCACTTAGTGCTCATAGCTTTTAATATTTTTCTCTGGGCACATGCTTTGATAGCTCCAGTATTTCAAAGAGCATGCAATCCAAAATCTGTCAGGAGGAAATATTTCTTTAAGGAAGAAAATGTGTTTTTTGTTAACTTTCTCAATCTCTCATCCATTCAGCTCTGTGTTGAATGTATGTCCGAGCTTCTGCAGGGCTTGGGGTGGCACTCCAATGACTTCTATTGGTTCCACCTTTTTTAAGCAGGACTTAACAAGAGGGATGTGGAAGTTTGAACTTTTATGTGAGGGTCCTTCCCAAAATTAAAGTTTTAAAAGTTACAAGTCAGACAACTAATTTATATCCATCCTTAATGAGTCTTGGCCGTTCGAGGAAACAGCATGTTTTGTCTTGTCATATCATCTGGAAGTGATTTTGCATTCCTACAGGAAGACACTTAGGGAGAGGAATCCATGCAAATTCTACAGCATCAAAGTCTTGTTGGGCTTTCCAGGTGACTGAATTCAGATTTATTGTTGGTGAACTTGGTTCCCAGTGATCTATTTAATTCTGAATTAGCATCTCTATTGCAATGCTTAGCTCTTCCAGTGCTTCCCAAACATACACTAATTCGGTCTCACACCAGCTCTCCAACAGGAAGAGGGATAATGAGGTGTGGGATCTCCTGCTTTTCCTTTTAACTGTGCTGTTATTAATGCCTGGACTATTCTGAGCTCATATAACAAAAGGAGACAAAGCCCATCAGTTCATCGGGAGAGAGAAATTGGGGCCAGCCCCTGCCGAGCCTTCTGGAATTCAGCTGTGACTTGTCTCTGTAGACAAACCCAACTCCCACAAAACCCATCTGTCTGCCACAGCACTAATAAACCACAATATATTTCTCTGATTCTTCTCAACAACTCCGGGTTGGTACTTTTTCCTGAACCAATTCTTTATACATTTTATAAAACCCCTGCTGGCCGTAGCCTTCTGCAGTTAAACAGATAGTTTCTGAAGTGAACTTAAACCTGTGCTTTGCTGAAGGACACGAAATATATGCATTTTATTTGAGACAGTGACTTACAGACCGTCTGTGACCTACTCACAGAATTATTCTGTGCATCTTACACCATGTGTCTGATGCACAGTGAAGAGATATTTGTAGTGTTTTCAGATAAAAACCTGATCATCAATAACAAACTACACTGTGAGAAGTGTTAAAGATGGATAATTGCTTCCAGTCAGAAAAGATTTGGAACACCTCAGTTTTAAAATATCAGTTACTTTATTAAAAAATATATATCTTTTTGGTGTGTCCTAATCCCTTTGGTAAGTTCGAAGCATAATTTTTCCATGTTCTCTTTATCTTCATTCCCATTTAAAGATTTGAATACCATTAAGGTCATACTTCAATCCAGTAGAGGTTTGGATCTCCATTCTCATCTCTCTGACTTCTTGTAAGAGCAGCAAGTACTATAAAATATTCTGTGCCATTCTAACTAATCACCCCTCTGGCATTCTGAGCAAATGCAGGTTAATGGGGAATCTTTTAATATTTCTATTAATTACGTATATTATCCTAATAACTCTATTGTCAATTTTTCATTGCTGGGTAATGACTACAGCTGGGTTAGCTGTTCATAACTACTAATGGATTGAAAGGAAAGCAGGGGGTTTTGTTTGTTTGTGATTTGCCTGCTGGAAAAGTCTAGTTTCTACAAACATATTTGTTATTTGAAATTAATTTAGGGATTTTGCTGTGCACACTCATAATTTGTGTTTTGGGACAGGGGCATTTACACAGGCCATAGAAGAAGGGCTGCGGTTACAAGAGTTAATATCTGAAGTAATTTCCAACGCAGCCACTGCATTAAATCTGACACGTGTGTACATGGAAATGAGAACGCAGTGGGAGTGCTGGGGTTTTGGGGAGCCACAGCGAGCTGCTCAGAGCCTTGAAGTTCAGAGGAGCATCCCTGGGAAGGCTTCAGCCTGGAGCACTGCAGAGGGGAGGCAGGAGATGGAGTCATTCAATCAGGCACCGTAATTCTTATTCCAATAAAGTTTCCTGTTTGGAATGGGAAGAAAGGGCTCCTGCTCCAATTGTCCAAGTGTTCCGGTGCCACCCACCATAATGAGGTGGAAACAGAACAGCAGCCAATTCAATAGGACTTTCAGTTTGATGAGCCCGTAGAAAGATCTGAACATAAGGATTGTTTCACAGAACCTGGGCAGCAATGAAGCTGAAAATATCGATTCATAAATTTCCCAGGAAGATGAGAAAAACTGGGCAATCATTCCTGAGAAGTTGATGAACATTTCCATCCCAAAATACAATGCACTAATGGGCGTGTTTGTGTGAAAAGGTAAAGGGATGCAGAAAGGTTTTAATGCGGCACCGTGTGGATAAGCAGCGGGAAATGTCCTTAAGGAAACTGTAAGAGGAGAATTTTAAAGGAGGAATTCTAGGAAAAATCGTGACACTTGTTTGACTTTGAAAAAGCCAGTGCAGCTGTCAGCACAGCCCAGGGAGTGAAGAGTTACCCCAGGAGTGACTGCTCCGAGAGTGATGGCAGGAGAGCTGCAGGAATTCCCAGGAGCAAAAAAAAGGGCTGTTAAAACTGCCTTTTCTTCCCCCCTAGAATTTAATTTCTCAGCCAGAAATGTAACAGGTAGATGAGGCAAAACAAAACTAGGAGGCTGGCTGGAGTGTGAGGCAGCGGTGCTGGAAGCTGAGTGTGGATGTTTAATGATCTCTGAGGTCCCTTCCAACCCCAAACATTCTACGATTCTGAGCTGCATTGCTGCAGTATTTACATCTTTGATGCCCTGATCGTGGGTTAGGAGTTGACAAACACATCTCAGACAGCTCAGGCTCAGATAGTCCTCAGTCTGAAGACAGGAGCTCATCCCAACAGCTCCCGTGCACATGGATTGTCCTGAAAATGTGCTATGAATCCTGTCCCAGGCACTTTAGACATGTCAATCCTTGTCCTCATGCACAAGTCGCTGTTCTGCAGGCTCCTGGAAATCCCAGCCCAGTGTCAGGAGGAGCAGTAGGGCAGTGGGTGAAGTGTAAAGGCAATAGGAGAGGGAAGAATCACAGTTCTTTCATATTTAAAATCGATTCAAATGGAGAAGTGGCGGTGATTTATAAACTTGAGGAAGGTTAGCCTTAATCTCTAGCTAGACATTTTCATTGCCTGAGTAAACTTTGAGCTCATATGAGCTACAGGGGCAGGAATTTGGTATTAATAGAGACACTTGAGGCAGTTTTCTTAAGTGAACCACCCACAGTGTCATGGGGCTTTTGCAATGAAGCCTCACCAAAATGGCTTGGCTGCTTAGGACAGCTCAGGTCCTCAGGGACTGTGTGCTGACAGTTCAGCTGCCTCCCAAAATAAAGGAAGAGTGCGGGAGAAAACTAAAAGAAACCCGGAAAGTAAAACATAAAATATGAAAATATAAACAGAATCCACAGCCACTGCAGCAGCCCCGGTGCTGTGCAAAGCCCACCAAGGAAACAAAGGAATAACCATTTTTACTTTGCTTTACATATCTTTACACTCATGCCCACACAGCCTTTTATTTTTTAATTTATTTTCATGAAATATTCTGCATCTAGGTTTGGAGGGAATTTTCCCACAGAACTGTGTGCAGAGACTCTTTCCTTAACTGCAACTTCCATGGAGATCCAAGTAATGAAATGACTTTAAAAAAGCCAATTAAATGTATGATTGAATGTCAACCTTTCTGACTGCAGCCTTCATTAAGAAACTGGAAATGTGAGGTATTTTTTTACCTAATATTGAACACAGTTAATTAAAAAGGTAAAGATTACATTTTGCTTCAGTTAATTTGAAATAAAGAACCTCCATTTAAACAATAAATTTCAGATTTTAGTTATAGCAATTAATAGACCAAACTGTGTACTTAAGGTTTTATTATATTGATTCTAAAATAATTAGATTAGCAAACACATTGCAAATATATTATCTAAAACAAATAAGATTATCCCCATGCTTTTTGTAATACAGCACAGCAATAAAACATATAACAGTACAACCTAAAGCAATCTCATAAAATTAATAGTCATGGAGCATATATTACATTCTTGCACTGAGTGACAAAGGGCAGCATGAGCATCATGTGGGCAGTTCTATCCTGGGAGGTTTCTTAAATGGCTTGGTTCAGGATTTGTGGAAGTTAAGACTTTGATGTTCAGCAGATAACTTTAGTCACATGTGTGTTTGCTGGAGTATTTCTGAGCAGCCCTCGCCCTACACTTGCAGTTTAACGGTGCCTCTCATCCCTCTCCCACCACGCTGTCACATTCTTCCGTGCAAAGCAAATTGCAAAAAGTGTTTCAGCATCGCTTTTAAAAGCCTTAAGGCTGTTTGAGGCGCCTTTTAAAAAGCATGACATTCAATCAAAGTTCAGGGAGGAAAGTTTTAATGAATAAACTTGGTAAATTAGAGAGCACCGCAGCAGAGTGATTAACTCTCATCCGAGCATTAGTGTTAAAATTAATTAAAATGTTTAAGCCGTAGGAGGCAGGTTAGCTCCTCGAGCCCTGGCTTTGCCCTCAGAGTCAGGCTGCATCCAGCAGCGATTCATCTTGCCCGGGATGAGAGGAGGGCTAAAAGCAAAGAGCAGGCAGGACAAATGTGTTTTCCATGGCGCTGCGCCACGGGAAGGCCACGGGGCCCTCGGCACGGCGTCACTGGGGTGTGACAATAATGCACTGGGGACAGGGCAGGCCATGGGCTTGGGCTGGAAGGGGACCCTCCTCTCGCAGGGTTTCGTCTGACTGGAGGTGACAGAGCTAATTGCATTGCCAGCAGCTTGCTGGGTGTGCTGCAGTGGCAAACAGGCTGCTGGGAACCAGCTCGCTTCTCCTGGTCCCGTTAAACAGGGGTGTACAACTTTCTTTACAGAGCACCAGAAGGATTGGATACAGCAACACAATTTTATCCTCATTGCTGTCACCACCTGTACTAACAGCCTTTTGCCGCGCCCATTAATTACATGAGAATTAGCTAAAATATCTGAACATTAAGTAATAAGGGTTTTTCTCAGTGCTATGATGGCAATAGATATCAGCAACTGATTTTGTGAGAAATCATGATATTGAATTCTTACTTAAGAAAAAGAGAAAACTTGGTTTTTTTCTCAAAGTCATTTTAGATCCGTATCTTTCAAGAACCAGGAGCCTGTATTTCTTCTCAGCCAGACCCATTATGAGGTGGCTGTTTAACAAATCTGTGCTGGTTTGGAATTATAAATGACAGCCTATTTTATAAAGGGAAAAGTCTTCTTTGACAGCAGAACAATATCATACAAGTAACAAATGGCAAATTGTGTCATACAGCTGAACAGTTGTTTTCCCATGTTCACCGAGGGCCAGTTATTAATTTTACATTGGTCAGAATTAAGGATTTTGGAGAAATTCATCTGAAACAGAAAGTATGAAAAATTCCTGCTCAATGACAATTACCATTATTCGCTGTAGATCTATATTCATAACTTTAAAACCTGGCAGTCTTTCCTATTTTTTTCCTCTATAGATTTCTTGTCAACAAGAGTGTCAGAGGTCAATGTCAGAATGCCCCTCTGGCACCCATTAACTATAACCAGAAAACTTGTTCACTATTGATCTACAATGTCTAAATATCTATTATGTTGGATATAAAAGGTGGTTTCACATCTTTCTAAAACAGATAATTCATAAAGGCCAAGGGGTCAGGCCTAGTGATATATTATTGTTTCACTGTATCAGCGACTGCAAGTGCAGGAGGGAACAGAACAAGTGAAGAGTCGTTGAACTCTTGGGGAGATACTCGTGTGTCCACCTTCCTACCACTGCCCACAGTGCTGCTTATTGCTCATTGCTCGGGGTTTGCTCAGGGGTTTGGAGTGCCTGACAAGGCATGTTTAACGTGTGTGCTCATATCAAGGCAGGCATTGCTCAGATGAATCCAAAATGCAGGTGGAAGTGGAGTCTCAGCACTGGTACTGTCCCATGAGTGCTGGGCTGAAGCGAGCTGGTGTGAGCATCTCACCCACGGTGGTCACACTGCCAGGGCACTGTGCATGGTGCAGCTGGGTTACTGCAGGGTACTGTGCCCTTGGGTGTCAGGTGGCACAGCCCTGCTCATTTTGGTGCAGTGATGACCCTTGTCACACACAGAGGGTCTGCCCCAGAATATGTGTCAGCCCACGTGTCAGCCCATGGCCACCGTTCCACAGTTGTGTGTTTGCTGAACAGACACTGGTGTCGTGTCGGATGAATTATCTTGTTTGCTCATACCAACCCATCAAATTTATTGAGGCTCTTCTAATCTCCTCATTATTTAACTATTGAGTGCCTCTGCTCTGCTTAAGGCTCAGATGCAGAGCAGAAACAACTGCATTTCTTTGTTCTGTTCCTACAGCAGAGCACAGAAACACAGTGAGGATGGAGGACACAATCCAGGGCTTAGTTCCCCCCGCCCAGTCCTGTGAATTCAACCTTTGAGACTACATGGCATTTCCCAGAAGGCACCTATTACTTTTGCAGGATGAGACCCATAACAAGCAAACCCTCTTTGGAAGGCAGCTGATACTATACTCTTTAATGGAGTTTATGGCCTTCTAGCAAGCCCCCAAAATGGTTCATATTCTTCCAGGCTACATTTTTGAAGAAAGTAAATTGAGATGAATCATGCTAAGATGAGATAGTTAAAATGTCAGGCTCCATAAGTTTCAATGCATCCTTATAGCTCTGAACACTAAAATGCAACTGAACATTGGAATAAGGGAAACAAAAGAGAATCAGATAACTAGTTCTTATAGAGGGGAAAAAAGTAATTTCTGTCTGCGCTGCTACACCATGGAAATCCACATAGTACAGTTTTAGAGCTGCACCTTAAAAAAAACAATTGCAGTTTCTTTTTATCACTGGCCTTGGTTACACATCACTGCCTACTCTATGGCACACTAGAATTGCAGAGTTTCTGAGGCAAACAATACACCAGCAGCTTTATTTCTGTTTACAAATGTTACCTGAGGGAAATGTGCCTGTACCTGTTGGATAAATTACAAATCATCAGCACTAAATATGACCCACAACAGTAACATAGAAGGGGAAAGGGAGCACGGTCTGTACATACTTGGTGCTAGAGAGGAGGAAAGTGCCTGCTCAGTGCTGCTGGTTTAATCAGCTAATGAAATGATCCTGCTGCACTCTCTAAACTAGAGCTCTCTGTGTGGTGTTTGCCCAAGCATTTTCTGGACAGCAGACACTTCTTCATTTGTACCTTATCATAATATTTACCCTTAGTTGAATTAACTACTGTTATTCTCTTAAGTGACTCACTGTAGGTGTTGAAGCCAAGTCACATCACCAGAAATGTGAAACGCTGGCAGATCTGTGTCCAAGGGGTTTGCTGGGCTTGTGGGGAAAAGGCACAGTATGAGAGAGGCCTTGTGGCACATGAACTACCTGTTAGTCCAAGCCCAGAGGTGGGGTAAGCTGACCTCACTTGAGAAACCCTTCAATAGGAACCAAGAGCAAATCTGGCATTCCTATTTCTAGATCAGGAGCAAGCCACCACTGCTTCATGTTCTCTTCCCAGAGGTTGGGCAGGAAGCTTTTTCTGCCTTAGCTGTGGAGTTAGGATGGGTTACACCAGGTGGGAAGCTTTTCCTGCCTTGGCTGATGGAGTTAGGATGGGTCACATTGTTCATGTGAACTCATCCCCCCTGGGTACCTGATCCCAACATGCTTGACGTCGAGTGGGTCATGAGACCATTAAATCCTGTCGCAGGGATCAGGCCCAAGCTGCTGTAACCAGACCCCAGAGCTGAGCTGGGCATGCCAAGGGTTTGCACACAGATAACACTGGACACCAAATAGGGTCAGGAGAAACAACTGGTTTGTAACTGGAGCCTCTCACACCACTCTGGCTGTGACACAGATGGGCCAGAATGAAGGCTATCACTCCTAGTTTATAGCCATTAGCAATCATGATCTCCCTAATATGAAACAGAAATAATAGTATTATTAATAATAATATCAAACTGACACATTATTAGCCTCTGCAGATGGCTCTATTCCTCCTAATAATTTTTATTTTTATTTAATGTTTGGAATGCTGTAAAAAGGGACTAGTGCTTCCAAATGTGACCTCTGTGGGGTTTAAAACCTACTGAATCAGATGAGATATTAAAGCATTCAATGTAATGTATGACTTAAAGCTATGTTTTTAAAACTTTAATAGGAAATGTCTGATGCTTTAGATTACTATTTCTTGAAGTATAGTAGGCTGAAGAATTTGCTTCAGAGGGTCTCTTTATATCCAAGAAGAGCCACAGTGAGAATACACAGTATGTTCTCCCCTCTCCACGCCTCTAAATAGATGTAAAGGAATTAGTGTGTATTAATAATACATCATGTTTCTACTTTGTTTTATACTATTGTACATATGTTCTTACACCACAATCAAACACCACCGTATTTAAATATCTCCAAGCAGTTCATTAAAGAAGGTGATTAACATCTGTCATGTGTTTTTCCCTCCTCCTGTCCCTGAGGTGAGGAGGATGTTCAGTGGCAGATCCGATTTTGGTAGGGATTTATCGTTTGTATGGGAGGGTTTTTATTTTGCTGAGGTTTGATTTTATTACACAAAACTACCTATTGGGATAAATGTTTGCAAAGGCAACTCCAAAGAAGTCTGCTATGAAAAAAAAGTGAAAGGTGGGGAGATTTACCTGCAGTGAATGAATTTAGGGACCAGGGCTGGTGTGTGGTGGGAATCCTGTCCTGTCCTCACCGGCCTGCTGGGAGATGGGAGAGAAGCCTTTGCTCGTGTCCTCAGACCCTTGTGCACAGCCCAGGCACTGAGACCTTCCCTGGGATCCTGCTGGTTGTGGAGTCCCTGTTGTCTGCCTAAGGTGCTCTGTGGTTAAATAGCAATGTGATTAAAACACAGAGAGTCCTTTGGGAAGCCCCGAAGAAAAACCCTCAGAGGAACTGGCTTCTTGCTGTCCCTCATGTATTTCCCTATGGGAAGGGTTCACATAAATCACTTTGTTGTGTTGCCTGGGTTTCGGATGCTGTTTCAGTGAGAAAGAAGCCCCTTAGGACCAGCAATAACTGGTATTACTGGTTTGGGAGGTCCAACAGGATGAGTGTGTGGCTCTCCCCAGTGACTGATGAGTGTCCAAGGCCAGGTTGGATGGAGCTTGGAGCAACCTGGGTTAGTGGAAGGTGTCCCTGCCCATGGCAGGGGGTTGGAATGAGATGAGCTTTAAGGTCCCTTCCAACCCAAACCATTCCATGGTTCCATGACTCTGAGGAAGTAAACCCATCACTCCTGTAGCAACATTGTACCTTGAGAGCTTGTGGGGTGTCAGGTTATTGTCCTCAGCTGAGTGAGGCTGTGCCAGGCCTTTGGTAAGTTGTCTGTGACCTTTCAAATATGTGGAGATGTGATGTAGGCTGGTATTTTCATGGGTGTTTTCACTCTCAGTCAGATTATTGTGCAGGCAAGACCAGGAATCAGATTAGTTACAGCATTTTTCCTCATAGGATCTCCAAGCAATGACCTCCATTATAGTAATTTTGCAGCATTGACTTTAGTGAGTTAAATTTTACCAAGTTTTGATTTCAAATTTTCTTCCTCATGGTAGCTGGCTAGGAAAAGCACAGGGATTTGTCTGAATATCTGAATCACCCCTGCAAGTGTTCATATTAACTGTTAGACCACTGGTTGCTCTTCGTAATAAATTTATATCTGTCATAATATTTACTAACACAGCTGGCTCACATTGACTGTATTCTATTTGCCTTTCCAAGGAGGATTGGATGGCTTCTCCTTGACAGGGTGGTTCTGTACCAGCTGCTTTCCATAGACAAGCCAGTTGTTTTTGTCTTTGTTGAATTTGTGCTACCAGCTTCCATCCAGGAAAGGGAATTCTGTAGCCACTTCAGTTTCACATTGAGGGGAAATGGAGAGGTCTGGTCTTTTCCTTGACTTTCCCAGTGAACAAATCCTTGGACTATGAAGAAGGTTTTCTGTACCTCAAAAACATCTGTATATGGGGGAACACAATGGAGAATGGGAAAATAATGGACAGGAGAAGGTCTGTGTGTGCACACACAAGCCATGAACACACACACACTCTCACACACTCAGAGTCTCACAAAGATCCCAGTGGGGAACCCACACTAAAGGTTAATGCAGCCCCAGGCTGTAATTAGCCTTTTGCACAGAGTCTCCTTGTTGTGGAATCTCTATTTATGAGGGTTTTCAGGGGCAATGAACCACCAGCCCCCTCCCCCAGTGCCCCCAGTAAAGCCCACTGGCAGGCAGCTGGCGAGGATGCTGGGGTTTGGCAGGAATGCTGAGGAGCAGGGCTTCCCCTCCCATGGCTCACAGTCCCCTGGGATCTCAGCCATTCCCAAAGGTGGAGAGGAGAAAAATGCCTTGCCCCACGACATATCTCTTTTCTTTTCTTTTTCTTTCCCTCCCAGGGAAAATCTGCCCCCCTGATTTAGGAATTCATTCAGATTCATTGCTGACAGTAAATTTGCCTGTTTCTCACATGCATCTGTCACCAGAGAGTTGTCACTGTCCTGTTGTAGTTCACACAAGAAAGGTTCCTCTTCATTGGAGTGCAAAAAAATTAAAGGAATTGGAGAGCACAGCAAATATTAACACTTTTGGAAAATCTATTTCATGTTGCTTATCCCAATTCATCTCCCAGAAATGTGCTGTCCTGCTCTTTGCTGGTGGCTGGTGCTCGCAAGGCACAGGGAGGGTTTATTGCAGCCATCCAGTCTTTGCTGGTGGAGCCAACTCCTGGAGTCGTTCCTTCAGCAGTCCCTGCACAAAATTACATCTGGTTCTTCTGTTTTCATCTGGCTTTGCAGGTCTTGCGTGTGTTGAAGTCAATAACACTATTGAGTCTTACCAAATGAATGCATTTATTTTTAAAATTCAAACTGAATATCCCCTCTACTGAGCAAGTCCCATTCAGGAACCTGCATAACACCAGTGCACCACTAATGAACCCCAAGGGGCTGGTATTTAGGGACAAAAATCATGTCATTTAGCAATGCAAAAACTAGAAGGGAATCAAACTTCATTTGCTTTGGTTTGGTGATGCTGTGCAGATGCTCCAAGCTCCTAGTGTTGGTGCATGGAGGGAGACATGGGAACAGGCAGCCCCATGGCGTGGTGGAGGGTTCTGTTCTGTCAGTGCTGACTGGAATGACGCTGGACTGATAAACTGTGATAACGTTTTCAAAAGGCAAATCCCACAATATATTGCAGCCTCCTGGGACCATGTGTAGGTGTTGTCAGCTCCACGGCAGGCACAAACGCCAACTCCCACCACTGGGATATGGAACAATTTGTAATGCAACAATTAACAGAAATATTGACATAAGTATGTGCTCAGCAGGGAGCTGGGATCTCATAGACTCTCTGGAGTGACTGTAACACAACATATACAGTACCCATCAATTCTTAATGCAGCCTGGCCTCCTGTATCAATTACAATGAAAACATGCACATACCTATATATGCAGCCAGCTTCTTGCACGGTGTGGCATAAAAAATAAAACTTCCCTTTCAGATCAGGTTCTTTCACCTGGTTGTGGGGAAAGTATGTTATAAAAATGCGTATTTTTTAATGTGAAATCCCCGTCAAATTGTATTACCGTCATTGCCAATTTCACAACTGGCAAACCGTGTTAAACATAAATCTGCAAAATTATAATTAGGAAAACATTTTGTGAGCTGTTCTCCAGGGGATTTGGAGGTTAGTGGCATTATAAATGCTGTGTGGGGTTTATAGTGTGTGTGATTTCCACTCCCCCAAAGCACACCCGCACACACACACGTACACACACGCTTTCCTCCCGTCCTCCATCTCAACTAAAGTAAATAAGATATCCTCTCAGCTAATGGAAACTCCAGCAGCACTCTGTTAGTGCCTTTTCATGCCAATTAAACACATTTTATACAGTCATAGTAGATGCTCCAGTGCCTGCATAGTAGATTCCAGTAGAGCTCAACCAAACAACAGCAC
>JAWWEE010000004.1:1791995-1826995 GCA_035221455.1 Xenops minutus
TAGTGCCATAGGTATGATTGGGGTGTATGAGAACTGGAAACAGCTCATTTGATATTTTCTGCTGGAAATTCTTTAGTGTGGGAGAAAGTCGTGTTTTATGTCCTTTTGGAGAAAAAGTGGAAGGAAAGCTTTACATGATGTTTTCCTTTGCATCCATCTTCCATTCTCTGGGAAAGGTGCTTCAAAATAATTCACTTGTTTCTAAGCACAATGTACCTTTTCATATCAAAAGGGAGAAGAAAACAAATAATGGAATCATTAATTTTAAACTGTTTTCAGAACACAGGGAGCTATTCTAAACTTCTATCTTGAAATATTTTCGGGACAAACAGTAGAAATGAACTTTTTTTCTTCCCCCCATTAGTAACTTTCTACACAGGGAAAACACATTTCCAAGCTTTTCTATTTATGTTCCACATGTTGCTGCAATTGCCTTGAATTGGATAGTGTGGAAAATCCTTTTTCTAGCTAATCTGTCTCTCCACACTGGATATAAGTAGGACAATATTATCCTAGAACTCGAAAAACTTTATGTACACAACACCTTATTTGAAATTAATGGGTACATTCACAGTCCCAGAAACCCATTTATTGTAGAAGAGACATCCTGCCTTTTTGGGGGCTTGCCATGGCTGAACAGAGCAGGGTCAAGCTGAATATGGAGCTGTAGGCTGATTTATCTCCAGGATTCCTGCAATTTCTCAGATGTCTGCTGGCATCACATTCAGGTAGCGAGAGGATAAAGTGACATTTACTATTTCAGTCTCAAAGTGAGTGTGGATATTGTTGCTAATAATCATCCTCTTGTAAATTATAAATGTCAAGGACACCCAAACCCACAGAGCTTCTCTTTTAGAAAGAATCTCTCCCATTTGCAGGCACTGCCAGGGCTCTGTGGTTCTGTTTGGAATAGAGCACAGCATTAGCCTTTAAGATGTTTGATCCCTGCCTTCAACTCCTCCAGTATAAATTAATAAAATGGGGATTTTCTTCTCGAGGGATGGCACCACTTAAGATCCACATGACCTACAATTGCTGTGCTTTTGGTTGCCTTTGGTAATATTGGTCCTTAAAAATGAGAGTAAATGGGGCTGACCTGAGCCAGTCCTGAAATCAGAGAATGTGCCAAGCACAGCAGCCACTCTCCCTTCGCCTCCAGCACATCCCCAGTACCCAGCAGAAATGAGGATTGAATCCAGCAAATTCAGGCAAAGCAAATCAAGGTCTAGACCACAAATGGTTGTAGTAAGAAGGCATTGCCCCCTACTGCATATCCCACTGTGAAACCCTAGAGATATCAGTAACTGCATTACAGGTGTTACCTCTTCAGAGTGAAAGAATTGGCAGTATTTGTAGAAAGGGTAACAGCTACAAATGTGTGTTTGAATGAGTGGAATTCTCAAATTTGAAGAGAAGCAAAATGAAAATGTGTGGAAGAATCCACAATCCTGCCTCTGATCGTGCTTAAACTGCCCGTGGTTGGGTTTTCTCTGGTGAAACTGCTGCACAGTCAGAGTAAAGCTCTCAGAGACTAAAATAAGACCAAAGATTTAGGTGCTAATTCAGCAAATTATTGAAGTCTAAGCTCATGCTTAAATTTGTCCTTCTTCCAGAAAGCACTGTTAAAATTTCTCATTTAGTGTGAGAGAAGGAAACACTTAATCTCATTAAATTTAAAGCAAATTTTATCGCTAGCGCCGTAAATACAGTTGGACTCGAGGGTGGCACGTGTGGGCTGGGGGGAGGATGAGAACACTACCAGGGAGGAGTCTGTAGCCAGAGCTGCATGTTTTTAAGGTCTTTTTTTTTAAATATCGGGTACCAGTCCTCTTGTAATCCCTCATTTACCTGTCTTGTGTGGAAATAGTTGGACCCTCAGTTCAGCAGGAGCTTGGATACCCCGTGTTGTTCTGCATATGCTCTCCCTGCCAAGTTATCCCAATTAAGGCTATTGATTTAAGGGTTATCTATTCTATAAAAGATAAGGATAGCAACATAATAATAATAATCTCCAGTTGGTTTCTCTGTTAAATAAATCTGAAGAAAGATTTGCACAAAGGACAGCTGTTAAATGCATTGAACAGGGTTTTATTTAAAAGAAGATAGTCCCAAACTTTGGGCCTCCCTCTGAAACAGCCAAAAGGAGGAGCAGGAGAACCAGTGCCCTGTTGGAATTTTCATTAAAAGTCAGCCCAAGGAAAGAAGATTTGTGTTACATTAATTCTTCCAGCCCGGGAACCTTCCAAGCAGGATTACAACTGCAGCACTTCCAGCCTTTATGATTTGGTCTTGGTCATGCAGCATTTTATGTGTTTTTGAAAACCTTGGTGTCCAGACACTTGGAAACCTGAATATTTGGGAAGTGAGCTTTTGTCCTGCTAGAACTGCCAGTTTTGAAGCCATTACTTTGAAGAGTTTCATGTGTGAGAGTTTGGTGGGCCTGGCATAATAGGGATATGAAGATGGATTATGGAGAGACCCAGAGTACTCATTAGGGGAAAGAGAGGGAGGCCAGACCGCTGATGGGGATGACGGATTGTGCTCTCTCCTGCCTTCCTCTCAGAAGGCAGCTACTGCATTTTGTGTTTTAATTTTAAAGATAATTACTTTAATTTAATTCAGGACTTTTTAGGAAGGTAACAGAGATGAGAACATTTGTTATGGGCCCATCATCTCACACGTTTGAATTCATTCCCTGTTAGCGAGGAGTGATGGAAAATAGGCTGGCTGGGGTGGGCTGGACAGGCCTTGTGATCTTCCCTGTGTAATGGCATCTGCTTCATCCAAACCCCCCACCACCTCAACATGTTCTGACTGAGAGGCTTCTTCCCAGAAATAGGAGTAGCAAAGCTGAGAGGTGAATATCCCTGGAGTCCTTGGTCCCTGCCTTTTGGCTTGTTGGCAAAGTAGCATGAGACTGCACCTCTATTAGCATTTAATTTTGGATCAGGAACACTTTTAAGCTTCCTTCACCTATGGCACCTTGGTTTGCATCACAGAATTTTGGAGTTTGCAGCTGGGCTCGCCCTGGATGAGATCCTGTCTGAAAGCTGAGATCCAGGAATGTGCCAGAGCGAGCCCTGGACAGCCCTGCCTGAAACCTGCCCCACTCACAGCATGGAAGTGCAGGCAGAGCCCACTGCTGCTCCAAATCCATGTTCACACACCTGATTTTCAAAGGATCCCAAGGACTGTACCTTTGAAAATCAGGCTACTGATCTCAGCCAAGTTTTACACAAAACTGCTCCCACTCTCCCCCTGTCTCCTCTTTCATAAACATTTCCTTCACTCCTGTAGCCAAGCAGGCCTGGAAAAAATCTGGTACAGCAGATCAGACTTTTGGGTATTGACCTTGGTGACTTGTCCAGGGTGGGAAGGTGCACTTAGAAGGGACATCCCAAAATGGCTGTCAGTTTGAGCAGTGATCACATCAGGACAATAATGACTGTAAAATCCTGTGTTGGTCACCAAGTGGCCACATCCCCCTGCAGTAACATAGTTATATGCCATGAGCTGTGATTAATGAGTTGCTGAGTGATAGCAACATATTTGCATAGGCAGGGGCACTGTATTTCTAACCTGCTATGCTGTGACTAAATGGGGTTTACTTTTAAACTTTTAAATGATTTGCAAAAACTTTCTCTACCTACTTTCCAGGTTTAGTCAGGCATGCTTAAGAACTCAGAGGAAACAGTTTCATTAAGCAACATAAAGTGATCCTTTTTTTACAGAGCAAAGGCACTTAGCTCTTTGCATGTCCTCCCTTAATACCGTGTGCTTAAAATTGGCACGTGGCAGAGCTCAATACTGTTTTTAAGAACAAACCCATTCCTATGCTCCCAAACCAAATGCAACAGGAAAAATACCATTATTTCAGGCCTAAAGATAAAAAGGGGATTCAATTTTGAAAGGCTTGTGGCAATGAAAAAATACAACTTCCAACGTGAGCCAATTCATTGAGGCCTTAACATTCATTTGTTGCAAATGCAGGGGGCAGAGGAACCCAAGGCTGGAGCCAATTGGCATCTTCCAGGCTGGGAAAGGTCAAGTGGTGGCTCCCCGTGCGGGTGCTACTCCCAGGCTTTGTTAAAATGCTGGTATTAAACACAAGTTACATCTGGGGTCAAGTGACCGCAATAACAGGGGACACGGCAAGCCCTCAAATCATTCCCCGTGATGAGAATGACACGGAGCTGACATAATATCTGAGGTGAGATGAAACTGAAATCCTCAGCACCTGAACACTTCACCTACTGATGGGTAACCTGACCCTCACCAATCTTATAATCATACCCATGTCAAGGGGGAAGCTGCATTTCCCGGAGCAGAAGGTACAGTCACTCGCTTTTATTTATTTTTTTTTAGGCTCTGACTCTGCTTCTGGAATGATGTTGTTAAAAGTTTCAATACTCTGCTTTAAGCCTTTCAAATCAATGTCTTCCATGGAAAATGAGCTCCCAGCTCGGGGAAGAGGGACCTCTTCAGCTGGTGGCTCTGCTTATTGCGGGTGGTTTGGTTTATGGAGCAGCAGCTAAATGTGCTCCTCGGGGCATTTCAGGGGACAGGTGGGGCTCAGAGCTGGCACTTTCACACCAGAGACCACAGAGCAAGGGCTTGGGGGGATGGTGGTTTGTTCAGGCATGGTCAGTGATTTTTGGCACAGGAAAAACCCTTTTTTAATGGAAGCATCTTCTCAAGGAAAAACTAGGCTGTTTGTTATACTGTTCCAAATAATGCCATACTGGATAACTTTTATACTGAAAAATATTACTATTTTTAAACTATTACATCTATCTCTAAATCTTACCTTTTCTAATGTTCTCTTTAAATTTATATTTAAAATTTCACACTGGAAGGTCCTGATTTCAGAGACTTTTTTGTATTCCCATTTTCCTAAAGCAGGCAAACAAACCCCCCATTAAAACCCCCTTTACATAAGTGGACACAGAAAAAAATCCTCCTCCACTATTTCCCCATCTATTTGCACAACCCAAACCAATCCCCGGCCGGAGCTGTGGGATGAATCAGCATGTATTGAAATCCAAGGCAGCCAGGAAGGACTGCATTAGTTCTGTGCCACAGACCTGTCAGAGCTCAGAGGAGATTAAAGGCATGACCCCTTCATCCCTAACATTGCTCCACAAGAGACATTTCTGTCACTATTTCTGCCACTTGGCTTTCTGAGATGCCACGAAGCCTTAGGGCGACCTCTGCTACATTTCAGTGTTGTTTATTGATTTCTGACCCAGTGCTTAATAGTTTTCCCAGTCCCCCTGAATGGCTTTTGTAAGCAATAGGGTTTGTGCATCTCACCGATCAATACCTTTTATATTTACAATAAAATTGAAACTGCTTCTGCTGGGGGTGCAGCCCAGCATTTGTCATCCTTCAGCAAGGGAAAACTATGTCATTATCTGAATTAAAACATTTATTTCTGATTAAGAGAGTGTCCTATCTCATTAATTTTTCCCTTTCCAATAGAAAGGGAATAGAATCCTATTGATTTTTGCACTTTTACACATCTCCACTGCTGGGAAGATAATTGAGAAGTTAGCCAGAATAAATGAAGTTTCAAGTCTAGCAGGCCAGCCAATACCTTCCAAATTCAAGGTGTTTTTATGAAGCTGGATTTTAATTTGTTGGCAAGCTGAAGCAGTGGGACTTATTCGGCTGAGTAAATTGGATTAAGAGTAGAATCTCCTTGAAGCGTGTCTTGGTGAATGCTGAGGGGCTTGTTCCCCCTAGGCAGACACAGACTTGCTTGAGATTTATGCTAAGACAGCTCCCAAATTGCCCTCCTTCAAAACTCAAACTCGCTGCAGGAAGTGGGGATTAGCAGACCAAGAGCTTATTAACTCCCTTCTCTTCCATGGTATCCTCTGTCTCAAAACCAGCCCAGCCCTCAGCAGCAGCTGAACTAGACCTTGCGATTTGCTGCGTCCATTGATTACGCTTTATTAGAATAATGGGATTAAATCAAGCTTCATTAGAAAGAATTCCCTTTGCACGAATCCCTGCTTCCCAGGGCCTTTCCAGCCCCTGTGTTGGCAGTAGTAGCCCAGGTACAGGCCCTTCTAGCATTTTCCTCTCTGTGAATTAGCAATCCATAGCCCTGTGAAATCCGTACCGTCAATATATATTCCACTAGAAACCAGAGTGTGTGTTCAGGCACTGATAACTGGGAATGTTTGCATTGGAATTAGACAATATATGGAGATTTTCTTACTGGAATTACATCAGATTTTGGTTTAAAGCAGGGAAATTCATCTTCCTAAATGTATTCTCAGAAATCACTAGGATTGCCCTGGTTTTGGAAATGAAGCAAATCTCTGTGTAAAACTAAGAACTAGGGGAAAAAAATCTCAGTGTACATGTCTAGCTCAGTAACCTCAGTTCAGACACTACCAGCAATGGTCTGTTTTCTCACTTTTATTCAAGCATTCTTCACAACTTGATTTTGAAGCAATAATTTGATTGTTTTTCAGCAATCCAAAATACATGGGCTGCCAGTTAAAAAAAGAAAACACTGGAGCTCCTGAGTTTGTGACGTTTGGCTTTAGTGGGGCTTTTTTGGAGGGGGGAGAAAATTGGGGATATTTGAACCTTATTAGTTTCTAAGGAAGAAAATACAAACTATCCAGGAGAAGCTCTCTGAGAAAGCATTGCAAATGCCTTAGTTATAACAAATCAACAGCACTAGATTAAAAATGCTGTGTAAGGGAAGAACTTAATTTCTTGCTGCATTTTAATGCATAGTCCCAGGCACCAAAGTATGCAAAAGGTTGAATACATTCATCACAAACATTTCTGTTTTCCCTTTTTACACCAATGAGAAATTACAAGATTACCAATGACCTTCCTACCAATGAAGCACCATAATTATGGTCATTTGTTATACAACAGAGATGAATGGATAGAATTTACATAGAATAAAAATATTATTTAACAGCTGTTATTGATGTGTGAAGTGTAATCCTAATTTATTTAAATGCTATAAATATATTGGTAATGTATTCTTTTCAAATTAACCTCATGAACCTTATACTGGCAAAACTTCAATTAATATTGCGCTAAAATCCATTTTCTCATGTTGTGGGGAATATTGAATCAGGAAAAATCTACAGCTACAATGCCAGTGTGCTACCTACAAGTTTTCATTTGATTTTTTACAGTCCTTGGTTCAACTTGTGGTACTGGAATTATTTTAAAAAATCCTTTAATTTAAAATTAGGCCAAAACATCTTTTTATAAGCCAGCTTTCTTTTCCTGTTATTTAAGCATACAATAATGATTTCTGAACGAGATGCCAAACATTATTTATCAGGTGTGGGTTTAGGTCCTGTATTGTGCTGTATTTCCAGACTTTTTCCCCATTTAACATCTTGAGAATGAAACAAAGGAGGAAAAGAAAACAGGGCATGTTTAACTCTGCCCTTTCTGGTTGCATATGTAGTGTTGATCTTAAGAGAACAACGGGATGGGCTGAGTTGCTGCAGCATTTGATTAATTTGGGGGCACGGGCAGGTGTTTGGTGTGTGTGTAACACCTTCAGGTTCCTCTCTTTTGTATTCCATCCCTCTGCCCCGAGCTGTCATTATTCCATGTTCATCGACAGAAGAGTTATAGTTTGCAAAAACCTATCAGGTAGGCTGGACACCAGATAATTGAGGTGATGATCAGTGCTAGCAAAAGACAATTGATAGTGATAGTGTCAGAGGCTGCACCTAACAAGATCTGCACCCTCTGTCTCCTTTAGCCTTTCTCTGGAAAGGACAGAATATGGAATAACATGGACATGTCTGATGTGCATCAATAGATAGGATGGCAGTGCATAATACTTCTTGGGAGTGCGAGATGATGCTTGTATCTTCTGACATTGCAGCAGGGTATTAAATAGAAATGTGAACGATTAAGAGATGATCTTGACTCTCAATGCGTTTTTATCAAAGTCAAAAAATAGTTGACACCGTTGAGTGGATCCACTCTGGGAAGGAGCTGGAAAATCTGGCATTGTGGGGAAGTCGAGTGTCGTAATTGCCTTGTTGTGGAAGAGGAATGAAGAGCTCAAACCACAGATATTTCATGGAAATAGAACCAATTAACAACTGTAACCATGCACAATTATACCAGAGTATAAATAAATAGTTGGGATTTCAATTGTACAGGAATTAACCACCCCCACAGTGGGACAGTCCCCAGTGCCAGAGGCAGCTGGTCCAGGCTCAGACTGGGAATACGCCCTCTCCTCACACGTGGCTAATTCAGAGCACACAGACACCTCCCTGGTCTTGATGCAGAGGGAAAGCAGCTTTCCCAGCCTGACCCTGTCTCTGTGGGTATCACTATCTGAAAGGTGATTCCCTGCAATTGTAAAACTGAATGGATGACACTGAACTATGGGAGGGTGTTTAAATCTCCTTCTGCCAAAAGCATCTCATTGTCTTTACCATTTTGGATCACTCTTTCTTTTTCTGGACATTCAAAAATGTAATTTTTCCTTCCTGGCTTCTAAAATCCAACACCTTTATTTCAACCCAAGCTGTTCCCACAGTCAACTCTGTGAAACCTCCTACAGAACTTTTTACTATTTTCACAACATAGATGAGATCTTGCACACATGACCCATTCAGTCAACTCCAAGTGCCAAAATACTGCACAGCTGCATATTTTCCATTATATAGGAAGGGTCAGCATGGGCAGCCAGGTAGGATTTATCCCCTTAAGCCCATCTGTAATGCATGCAAGCAAGCCATGGCTTTGCATGGCTATTAAACACCCTATAGTCTATATAAAAACATGCAAAGTTGAGGCTTAATAGTAATAAAATATTATGGGTACTGCCCTCACTCATGGCTGAGTGAGCATGTCCCTTGATTGGGTGATTGGCAAGCTACACGCTGTGGCACCACATGAATAATCCTGTTTTTTCCTTCCAGGGAACAATAGGTTGCTTAACTAGAGAACTCTGCTTTCCCAAATGCCTCTGTGTGGGTGGCAGGGGATCTCCCTGAGGGTCCTGCCCTCGCCTTCCCAGCTGAGAGCTCACAGAGCCATTACCTGCCTGCTCTGTGCCACTGAGGCTCTGCTGGCTTTTATTCCTCCCCCAGGCCGGGAGCCTTTGTGAGGGACTGAGACACCTTAATAGAAAAGATCTGCTCCCTAATTCATGGCATTTCAGAGAGACCTTTGAATATATTGGGCCCCGCTTGAATGAATGGCATTTCAGCCAGGACAGTGAGTTTACTGTAGTTTGTCAACACTCAGTCATTAGGAAGCTCAGTGATTTAAGGTGTTGCAGAGGGCAGTGGGGATGGGACACAGACCTGGATGAGGGAGGGGATTTTTTAAAAACATGTGTGTAGTCACATGGGAAAACATCATTCAGCTGATGAGAGGACAGTGGAAATACTTTCATGAAGTGGGGCTGATACTGGCCATAAAACCAGCCTTAGTCAGCACAACCAGTAAGAGCTGGTCCCCCCTCCTTTCCCCCAGTTTGTGAGGGGTGAGGTCTGTCCCTTTAATGTGGGAGATTGATTGATTGATGTCTGTGTGATAGATAGAACGATCCTCCACGGACTTACCCTGAGTTATGGTGACACTGCTTCTGCTCCACAAGCCACTCCCCATATGTCCTATAACTCAAAAGCAGAATGACAATAATACTATCTATGAAATTTATATTCATGATTATAAATTAATTCTTTTTGGCCAGACCAGCAGCGGCAGGAGCCTGGCTTTGCAATTTCCAAACAGCATTTATGGCATTGGCTTGGGAATACTATCTATCAAGCCTGGTGACAAATGTGGTAGATGATGGTCTTTCCTGCCGCTGGCTCCAACATCCAGTTGTGTTACAGAGGGAAAGAAAATGCTGTAAAATAACAGGCATCCTGGAGCTGCAACTGCTGACCCGTGTTCCCAGCACAACACTGAGCTGCACAAGTCTTCCTAAAATGAATACTCCTTGGGACAGAACCAGGGGAACCAGGAACACCCATGTGGAGAGGAAGGAGCCAGGAATAGCTGCTGGAAACTGGAGAGGCTGCAACCCAGTGTTGGCACACCTGCGACTCCAGGGAAATCCAGCCTCTAACCTGGGCCTGCAATCCATGTGTTGAGTCCCTTTCCATGGGAGGGTGGAAGAGCCACTGGGGCTTTTCCACACAGTGTTGACTCATTTATTATTATTTTTTTTAATTTTATGTGAAATACCTTTAAAAAGGCGGAAATAGGAGCAAGGAGAATGAAGTGACATCTTAAAGCTCTGTTAGCAGCAGGGAAAATCTTGAAGGTGTGTTGTCAGCAGATCAGAAAGCAGTGAGTGCAGCAGCGCTGCCTTCCACCAGGGATGTGTCACCTGCAGAGCCACTTCATGGACGTTTTGGATAGCTTTGAAGTGCCAGCTTCTCCCTGTTTGCTTTCCAAGGGAGCCTCCCCTGCCACAGGGAGGGCTGTGGTGTGGCAAAGGCTGGAAACCAGGACTCAGCTTTGTCCCATGCCCTGATCCCAGGTCATTACATCTGTACAGGAGAGATCTGGCCCAAAGTGATTAGCTAACAACGGGTGCTAGAAATTAGGAGTAATGATTATGTTTGTGTGCAGACATGTTTACATTGAATGACATATGAACAGAAAAATGGTGCAGGATGATCAGTAAGTTACTACTTTTGAAGTATTCAGTGTGCAGTAATAATTGCTTTTTTGATTTAGTCAAGACATCCTTTGCAAAAGTGCCAAGCTGTTGGTACTGCTGCCCTTCATTCAGGTGTTACTTAGCCTGAGGGAAAACATCCCAAACTTAGCAAACTCGTCTGTCTCTCAGAGTTTTTTAGTTTAGGTTTGTTTTTTTTTCAGGTGAGGACCAATAAACATGTGAAGTGTCACACACAGCTGTGGTGCTGAGCACTGCACTTTGTCTCGCAGGTCAGCAGGGCTGGCCCCAAGCACTGCCTTTCCCCTCCCGTCCGTGAATGAGCTGCAGGACCCACAGCCCTGCTGGAACTGCTGTCTGTGCCATCAGCTCGGGGGTCTTTGCCTCCAGAGGCACCAGAGGCGCTGATGGCCCTGCCCACAAAGCTTTGCCATGGCAGGGACACAGGTGGGGCAGGGGTCCCTCTGTGCAGAGCCAGCTGTTGTGACGAAAGGCTTTGTCTGCATCGTGACCCCCTCAGTGTGTGGTCTGCGGGGAGCACGACAGCGAGGAGCTCCTCACCAAGGCACGGAGTCACCCCAGTGTTGCAGACCGACCTGGCTGTAAACACAAGGCTGTGGGAGCAGGTTCAGGGCAGAGCAGCCCCACTGAGCCCGGCCTTTGCACTCCTGCCTGATGTTCCTCCTCTGCCTTTCCTCTCTAGCCAGGCGAGTTGGCTTCCAACTTCCCATACAGCCCTTTGCTACCCGTTCCTTGCCTGGAATTACTTCCTACAGCATCTCCTTAACTCTCCCTTCTGAAATACAGGGAGAACCTGCAGTCCAGCCCTGTGTAGAAAGATACTTTGGGAAAGTTGGGATCCAGTAAAAACTCCACTTCATTTCTTCTGTGCTGCCTGCCCCTGCTATCGGTAATAACCTGCCCATGTTACCTGTGCCTCCCCTGTTCTCTATTTATCACTTTCATACCCCACTGCCATTCTGTCCAGCCTAACTTTCTCCTCTCCCATCATCCAAATGCTTTTCCACCACCCTTCTATGTAAATTCTGGCTTAGACTTTGTTAGAGTAACAGAAATGCAGGCTTATTACACTGTAAGTCTCCAACACAGTGAAATCCATTAATGGAAAAGGTTTTTCCATCCGTTCCAAGTGAACGGAGATGCAGCTGTATGGAATATAGCTATGGTGCTTGAAAATCTATACAGACAGCCTGGAGAGAAGGGGAGGGTGTTCATTTACATAGTTTGTGGTCTTAGTTAGAAATTCAGGGGAAAGATGGGCACTTCCTAAGGCACCACAGGAGGAGCTTTCCCGTGGTTACCAGTGGTGTGTGATCCTAAAAGGCCAGGTGGGAGCACAGGGTATTGCTGGGAGGGCAGGCTAAGAATGGGGGTGAAATACTTCCTATAAATCCAGAGTGGCACTGAGGGATGAGAGATCCCACTGAACAGGAGCACAAGCAAACCCAAGCCTGTGATGTGGGAAGAAATCCAATAAACTCAGAGCCCAACAGGTTAGCACATTCTGAGGGCAGCCTGAGGATGCTCATCAGAGGTCTGTAGCCACACAGGAGACTAATCCTTTCTGTGGTTATCAGTAGATCCCTTCCAAAAAAAATGTGTTCCTTGGCCGTGGATCTGCATTTTGACTGTGTGATGAATCAGACATAAACCATGCCGGGCTTCGAGGAGCTCATTATTCCAAGCACTTCCCTTGCTGTTCTCCACGGCCAGCTATCACAGCCTGGAAGAGTTTCTGCTGACTCGTCTCTTCCAGCCTGGGAGACAAAATCCTGACCTTGCACGGCGGGTTTAATTGTGCCAGGGCTCAGTGGAGACCTCGGCAGCAGGAGTTCCACGGAGCAATCCTTCACTTCCACACCTGCAGCGCTGGTAGGAGTTATGGAAGGCTGCTGAAGGGAAAAGTGGAGTTAGACCCTTCATCTGAATGAAATATCCTCGCGTTGGCAGTTCCAAAACCAAGCACAAATGTTAATCTAATGGAAGGCAGGGGCTGGAGCATCTTAGTTGTTCTAAAATTGAAGGGTGGGAATTAGAAGTGGAGTAAGTCATCAAAATCATGGCTCTGCCAAGAGGCTGTTTGGATTTTACACTATGAACAGAAGAATATTCCAAAGTTCCTTATTTGTGAATAGTCAGTAGATGTGATTGGTATGAAATATGGCCTTTTTATCAAAAGGGACAACTTTATTCTGTGTATTTACATTGTGTTTCCCTCAATACATCTCTGATCAAGCCCTGAGGAATAGGGGTATCATTAAACCAGAAAGGAATAGAGGTATCAAAACAGAAAAGATTAATAATGAAAATTAATAGCTCATTTTTTGTGAACCTTGATGTTTCTAATCCCTTTCATCTTAACCAGTCCCCTGGAAGTGAAAATGGGAGTGACTGCCCCATAGGCATAGTTATGGAACTTTCACAGTCTCCAAGGATCACCAGTGGAAAGTAAATATAACAAAATCTGGGTATTATGCTGCCTGAAATCATCACTAAATCTGAGCTTTCTTCATCTCTATTTACTCTTCCTTGTTTTCTAATTTAAACTTCTGGTCACCCTTGCAGTGTGGAAGGAAAGTAGATATTACAGGATGCATACTACACGATGGCAGTATGGTTCCTGGTTTGGAATATTTCCCACCTACCTTCTAGGAAAATAAAGCGGCAAAAACTCCCAAAAACTTGCAGTTGGACACCCAAGTGGCAGCAAATCCAGAGGTGGCTCCTTCCAGGGAAGAAGTGGTGTTGATATTTTTGTATGTGTGTTGAGCTGGACAAGCAGGTGTGAGCAGATCCACAGAGGGGTCTGACAACCACAGGCTTTGGGGAGCAGTTTCACTGTCTGTGTCTGCAAACAATGGGGAGGAACTGTGAAAACATGGGAAAAAATGCCATTCCAGTGACTGACAGCTCTGAGGAAAGCACAGAGCAGACAATCCTGTGGGTCACTGTTTAGAAACAGGATAAGGGACACACACACACACACAAAAGCAGTAGGAAAAAATATTTCTATAAGTAGAATGGGAGCAGAATAATTTTAGATGTGAAGCTACAAAGGTGGATGGAATTCCAGATAAAATGAGTCTATCTATCAGGCTTTGAAAGAGGGACTAAAAATACGGATGAAATTTGGAAAATATTAATGAAACTGTGGAAAACAGAATCATCCTCAAACACAGTTTTTTCTGGGCTGTCTGGAGTTTTAATGGAATTTATTTTTCAAATTTAGTTGAAAAAATGAATCCCTCTGCTGAAATTCCAACTTGCCAACTCTCAAGCCCAGGTGGATTTTTATAGCCAAGATCTAAACCCCTGAAAAATAGCAGTGTACAGTATAATGGAAATGCTGACACAACCTACATTACAGCTGCACGAATTGTGCCACGATGCTTTATGGGGAGCCCATTTTGGGTTTGTCAGGTTTTTAAACACAGGCTGTTGTAAATTTGAAAGAAGACTGTCTTGTCTTTAGGCTTTAAGACTGTATATTAGCTGAGATGGGGCTGAACCAAAATCTCCCCTTTCAGCTGCCTTCCTGAACTTTGGGAGCACTGGAAATTCCACCTGAGCATCCCAGTGCCATCTTTATCCTGGTTTGGTCTGATTTTGTACGAGGAGGAATCAGTTCTGTTATGCAATAGAGTCTTTGGGGGCAGACACAAAGTAGGAGGATGCTCCCTTGCATAGAAAAGGATTGTGAGGAGAAACTCCAGTGCAGTTGATGCTGCACAAGTTCATCCAGGCCAGTAGTGGGGTCAGGATTGGGCTCCCCATCCTTTGAAGTGGCAGTTTTAGCCTAAAAGTTAAAATTTTGGAGTTACTTGAAGACTAACACCTATGGCAGGTAAATATGTATCTGCCCAAGCTGCACTGAAACAAAGGTGTTCACAGGCTGAAACCACAGCTTTGCCTCAGAAAATTAAGGATCTTGTCTTTAAAAAGTGCCTGTGGAGGAAGTTGAATTTAGGCTGAAAACCTGTTCCCAGTAGCTTCTGGGAAGTTTACTTGTGAAAAACAAAGAAATTGTGGAAATGCAGATAAAAACTAAATGTCACCACTTGGGCCCAGTGTAATCTGACTGAGAACACCAGCAGGATGTCTCTTAGTGCAGCTGCAAAGGTGGCCCCTTTCTACAGTGTGTGAAAGCTGACTTACCTGTGCATGAATTAACCCAGGAAAAGGCAAAGAGGAAAACCCTATTTAAATCTCTACTAATCTTTTAGTGGCTTTTCCACTTCTCATAAACAGTTTGTAACCACACATATATCATCATCCCAAACATCACGTATAACTTCTCACTCAATAATCCAATGGATATCAAGGTGATATATTCAGTAGCAACAGTTCGTAAATGGGCCATTTTATAACCTAGGCAAAGGTTAATCATCCTTAGCTTCTTAAGTGTGATCTTAACTGTGCTGCTCATGCTTACCAGTGGATTTCCAGCAGTGCTGTGGTTTATAGTTAATTAGGAGACTGATGGTGGAAGGGAAGCTAAAATAGTATTCGTAGTGCCGGGTGTCCTATGTTTGGGTGCTCAGCCGTGACACGAAGGACCCTGCCTGCCAGAGCCAAGGTCTCAGCTCCTCGTGATTACCAGGCTCTTTAAAGAGGTGTCCCGAGAGCCCAGGAACTGGGGGCACCAGAACCACCTGTCCTCTTTGTTAGAGCTGGCTTTGCTCAAGTGGTCAGCAGTCAATCAGCAGGAAGCCAAGACAAGCCATCGCTCCCCCTGGCCCTGCATTCACAGCAGAGCAGAACGTCTGACCCGGTGGCACCGCGCTGACACCGTCAGCAGGATCAGCACCCTGGCCTGGTGGCCACACCAAAGGCTTCCATCATGCCCTAGGCATCCTGGAGATAAAGTGGTGACGCAGCTCGATTTAATGTTGCTGATTCCTCCTGAGAACCTCCCCTCTCCAGGCTATTCCCACCCAGACACAAAGATTTTGTCTCACCGAACCCGTTTATTGAGCGCAGCTGTCACCCCTGCTCTGACCACTGACCTTATCTGAATATTCAAATCTATTGCAGAGCACAAGTTCAAATGATTTTCTTACCCCCTGAAAGCCCTGTTTTCATAGTGAGCTGATTGCACATGACAATATTATAAGGGCTGTAATTGAGATTCTACAAACCATTTGCACCTCAGACATACAAAAATAATATATACAGAGGTGGGGACGCTGCTGACATCCCTTTCCCCTGCCAGACCCTGGAGCTGAGCCTGGCTGTGGGAAGGAGTTTGTTCCCTTCAGGTACTGAGACACAGCAGGATTTTAGAGGGATGTGCTGAATCTGCTGCTGCTACTGAGAAACTGATGATTACGATTTATCCTCTTGGAATGGGTGGGAATCAAGGCCACAGGCCCAAAATTCAGACTCCACTTTCTCCCTTCCCTGAGCACCAATGGCTTCCCTGAGAAGGGAAACTCCAAGAGCAAAGCAGGGGGATCTCAGCAGGATCCCTTTGGTTTCATAATTCCTGATTCATAATTTGGTTTCATAACACCCAGCTGGAATGTCCAGCAGACGCCAAACATGCAGCCAGATGTTTGGGGTGATCCCTCCAGCAGGAGCAGCCCAGAGTCACCCAGCTTTGCCAGCACCAGGGATGTTCTCAGGAGGAAAGCCCAGACACAGAAATCCCAAATCTCCACTCCTCACGAACATCACACAAAAATCTGTGAAACCCTTCTGTGGAGCCAGATTTCCAGGGGTGAGGAGAGCTGCCTCCTCTGGTGTGTTGGTTGGGAACATCAAACTGACAGAGATTTTCTGACATGTGGCCATTCAACTTCCCTGTTTCTCGGATTCTGCACCTACTGGAGTTGCCCTGAGGATCATTCCCAGTGGTTTTTATTCTTACACCCATTATTATGAACCACCCAGTGCAGAATATAAGGCTGAAGTGCAGCCAAGTCCATAAAGCCTTGGAGCTCATTCCATGGATGGTGGTGCAGAAGTGCAGAGAATTGTTGTAAATTTGAATCTCCTGCCGAGTGTTTTCTAAATGCCAATATAAATAGTGCAGGGAATACTAAAGTGAATAAAACACCCGACTTCATTCGGGTTCCACCAGGAAGGCAGGGTGTGAAACGACGAGCTCTGCTCTCCGCATGGTGATCTCCATGCATAGTGCAGAGTTAGCCCTGAATTCCAGGGCTTTCCAAAGAACTCGTGGAAACTCTTGATTTGACTGGAGTTTAATGTGTGTTTTACACAACTCCTGTGATCCAATGGGTTACCCAGGGAGTTGAGGAGGGGACTCAGAGGGCAGCCAAAGCCTCTGCATTCCCAGGGTAGTTCCAGCCCCATCCCGGAGGATCCGTGGCCAGCCGGCCCACGGACACACTTGGGGAGCTGGGGCTGTAAATCACCTCCCTGCAAAGCTGGGAACAGCAATGCACAAGCCATAGGCAAGTATATTAATGTCTCCAGCTAGCCATAAATGAAAAATCATGTACAGCAACAGTCTCTTTATTGTTATTCCAACAGAGGCCTTTTTCCTTCTCTATTTTTTATTTTTTTATTAGAGCCTCTGTTTTATTTTTTGAAAAACATTTTGTCTTCTCAGAGAGCTTTGGCACATGAGCATTTTTGCCTGTAAATAAAACTGAGTCTTTTTTACATGGGCCAAGTGGCTCTGTTTTATAAAATTATAGCACTAAGTTACTCAGACTCTGGGTGAGAAGAAAGTCACAGGGCCAGTGATTTCTCCAGACTCAGGCAGTCACCTTCAATCCTGAGCAACTGTAGCCACACAGAACCCAATATGAAGAATGTTGGCAACGTTTTAAATTAAGTGTTTTTAATATGCTTAACCATGCATTTAATTTAAGCTTAATGAGACAGTTATTGTATGCTGACTAAATACCATGAGCTTATTAAAAACATATTTACAGAGATTAACAGTGATGTAATAGATACATATTTATGCCATCATTGGTAAACTGCTAATACCACGTTTTTAATTAATTGGCATGTACTCAATATACAGTAGGGCTCTGGAGATATTTATTATATTTGCTTTATGTTGATGAAGCACCAACTGGTTAATGAGGGTTAATTGATCTAACTAACTACTAAAATATACATTTCCTACTCTGTGGTTAGCAGGGCTTAAATCAACATACATTCTGGAATTTAGGATGCCATGGCCACGCTCAGAGCCCGCATAGCCTGGATGTGCAGCTGGGGAGGTTCTTTTAGCACGTGGGATCTGTTTGGAGAAGCCTAGGCAATGTACAATACACTCCCCACCTCATCTTACGTGTGCTGCAATGTGTGTGTGCCTAATGGAAAATCTACGAGCATTTTTGGAGTGGTTAGAACACACTTTCCACCGGTTTTAATTTAATTTTACTTTTTTATGAAGAATCTTAGAGAAAGGGCACGGTGAAAAAGCAATGAAGCCCAAATTGCTGTGCATGAAGTTTCATTTCTGGAGAGCCAGAGAGATTAATTCACTTGGCTGTGACTTGTTCATTACTAGCCCAAGCTAACCAAAAAATGACACATGATGGAGAGCAGCTCCTCTCCTGTGTGGGGTGTGTACTGACCACGGACTGCAGGAGAGGAAACACTCTGGCTGATCCTCTGGCAACGCAAATCGTTCTGATGCTGCAGTTTTGTTTACTGATTCTGATCCAGCAGCTTTTTCTGGCCCTTCCTTCTTTTACTTTATCGTATCTGTCCAAGGGGCTCATTTTTCAAAGTGTTTCTAGGCCTCATATGAGGACGTGGCACTTCATTGATCAGGGGCTGTCCCCAGGATTGCTGACTCACTGGGTGTCCCTGTGGCTGCTGAGCCAGGGAAGGGTGCACAGGAGTTTGGGTGTGCACTGCTGGGACAGTCAAACAGGACCTTCAGCACCTGAGTGGTTTTTATTAAACATTTTTATTAAACATTGAACAGGCAGTAAAATCAAGACCCCACATCGGGGTTTGGGCCCAAAGAACTGCTGTGGATCATTGTCTGTAACTTGTGCCAGTGGCAAAATTTAGATCCAAATCAAGCCCTGGACTTTGAAAAGATTGACATTTCAGGATTTGGTTGAGATTTTTGGTTCAAGTGCATCTCTAAGGAGTGTAAAAATAATGATGATGGGAAAGAGGTTGAATTGCTCTCTGTTGCATTGTCCATGAGGCTGAGAGAGGCCTATAAAAGATCAAAGGTGATATCCTGACACAGGGACATCGATAAAAATATTCTAGTAGGCCTTTATTTCATACTTAGCTTGTCTGTAACAGTTTACAGCAGAACTTCAGAGCATCCATTTGTATTGCTTAATTTTTTTAATGGTTCTGATTTCTTTGCTGAACCTTTTTGCAGAGGGGAAAATGTTAACTCTTAATAAGTGACATGGCATTTTATTCTGAATCAAAAGCCTTTTCTTTGAAAATGACTTAATTAACATTTCTGGGTTCATAACATTTTCATTTATTCCTCTTTTTTTGTTTTTATATGGTTTTTAAAGTTTTCCAGTGATAGTGATAGAGGTTTCCTAATGCATTAAAAAAACACAGTGTGCCCAGTGGGATCTGCAAATCTGATTAGCTTTCAGTCCAAGGCTGAAGGAGCAGATTCAGATTAGGCAAGGAAAGACTGCTGTGCTATTAAAAGCAAAACCTGATTTCTTTTAGCCATTAGCCAATAAAATGACTACAGCTGTCAGCAGAATGGCTAAATATATTACCTAGTGAAGATGATCAGGTAAATATTTGAAAATTAGGCAACTTTTTGAGTGTGGGATAAGCTAAATTCTGCTTTTAAAGCTGGAGTTGTGCTAATGCAGCCTGTGCATTTGGGATTCTCTTGGAGGAGTCTCTTTGCAGAGGGTTTCACCCAGCTCTGGGCACAAGGGGGTCTGGGCCTTGGCTGTAGCTCCAACCTGTTGCCACAGCAAATAACAAAAATAAACCTCTGACCCCACTGAACACACCAGTTTCCCACATTTTTGGAGAACCAGACCTTTGTATCCACACGTTCAAGAGGTGTTGTATCCCCTGCTGAAATCCATTGCCAGCTAGAACATACCAGCTATTTAACACAGCCTGTTTTATGAGGGTGCATTCACGCAAAATGTCATGGATAAACAATCTTCCCCCTGAAAAACAACTGTTTCTCTCAGACAGCACCATAATCTGAAATTAAATCAGACTAACAGAGGGGTGTAGGAATGAGGTGATGTGGGGAAGTCCTGACAGAGGAAGGGCTAGTGGTACTTAGAGATGTGGGGGGCTCTGAGTTTCCAAATGCACTTTTGAAACCCCAAATAATATCTTAAAACATCAAAAGGGTAATGCAGGTATTCCCACCAGGGAAGACAATCAGTATATGCAAGCACAAAGAATACATATAAATATTTCTGTCCCACACCCAGAGCCGCTCATGAACTCACACACACATCTCCTGAGCTGTAAATAACCACGCAAGCCGTTGAGTATGTATTTACTACACCTCTGTAGCATTAATGTGCCATACTCTCTATACATTTAGACCTATCTTTCCTGCCTGTTGTCTGCACAGGTGCCAGCCCTGGAGACTGTGGGCCCGTGCAGGGGTGAAAAGCAAAGTGACAGAAAGCAGATGTTTAAGTTCATCAGCATTAGCAAAGCTCCTAAAGCCTAAAGACAAGTGTGTGCTTAAAACCCATGGAGTTCCACCAGAGGAAGGCCCAGAGCTGAAGTTAAACATATGTTTTGGGGAGCAGGCATGGATGGCTGTTGGGTGCCACAGCACAGAAATTAAGCATATGTGTAGTCTGAGCAGGCTTACAAAGGTTTCTTGCAGGATTTGTATTTATTTGTTTTCCTGTAAAGCATTTTCCTTTCATACAAAAACATTTACAGGCTGGCAATAGGAAGCAAAGAACATTAGTCTCATTTCATAATCAGGTGATTATGAGTGAGGGAAGCCTGGCCCTGCCCGTTCTGCATTAATTCTCCTGGTTTATCTTCTCCGAGGAGTTCAAGGGTTAAGCCATCCCAACATGCCTCACTCTCAATTTATAAACCAGAAAATCTTCCATAAATCAAAAGTTACAAACAGACTTTGTAATGTCATAACTCTTGTGACGGCTCTGCCTGTGATTGATTCCTATACATACATTCTGTGTGATTACCATAATGTGTTCTTGGGGGACAATTCAAGCAGGGGAGAAGGAAGGCACAAGGGAAGGAGTAAATAACAAATGGTCCTGACTCCTCCTCATCGAGAGTGATTTCAGTCCAATGTTCCATCATATCAACTGGGAAAGAGAGTCTTAGGGTTTAGGCAATCAATTACAGATATGTGTAGAGGCAGACACAATCATTTCCCTGATTGTCACCAGTCCGGAGCAGTGACACAGGGAAGTGATCCATCAGTCTATTCCCACTGACAATCAGAGAAAGATGGCAGACACTTGTAGACTAACAGGCACCTGGATTGGCTGGCTGGGGAGATTGAAAAATAGCCGCATTTCAAACATAGCTAAACCTTTAAATACCTCTGCTGGAAGATTTCAGACATTCCCAGAAAACATTTAGAGCTATTACAGGAGTCGCTTTCATTACGGTGGGTGGGGAGGAGAGTAAACCTGCTTTCAAGTGCATTAGAATAGATAGAGTGAAGTAATCATGTTTCAGCCAGGAATATCAAGGTCCTTTCTGATTTGCAGGCTTTTCTTTTCTCCTGCTTTAATGCTGTGTCTTTAATAGGCAACCTATTTTTTTTACACTAAACCAGAAAATTAGCTCACCTGTGATCACAAATTAAGCATTAGATTTAGAGGGTGTTTGTTCTTCTGCTTAATGCTGGTTTTTCCTCAATATACAGGGGTTATTTATATCACAGATCCTCACGGACCACCTGCAGCAGGTGCAAAGCTCAGAACATGGTCAGCCCACTGGCCTGAGAAAGCCCCTCTTCTAATAACCTTTATTTATTTACAGTGTCAGAGCCCTGCAGAAAAACAACCCACACACCCACTGGGTCTTTAGTACCCAGCTGATTTCAGACTCAATATATTTACTGTTTTCTTCTCATAGCAAATTCCTTTTGAAATCTTTTTAAAACCAGCAGAGTAAGAGAAACCACACATTGACTTGTTGAACCAGAAACCACAGAGCAGGATCCCATGAGCTATGCAGGGCTGGCTGCAAGCTCAGGAGAAGCACCAGTGTTAGGTGAGTCATGTTTTGGGGGTTGGAGCTTCCCAGGCCCATCTCTCACCACTCCTCCCCTCACATCTCTTCCCCTGATAATTCCCAAGATAATCCCCAAGAAGCCCAAACTCCCCACCTGTGCCCGTGGGGACTGTGCATGGCTGTGCCCCTCCTGCCCCACTGCTGCAGGCTTCATCCTTGCCCCGGTTTGCGACCCTCCCCTTCCCAAATCCCCACCAGTGCTGGGTTTTAAGGGGACACTGTGAAGGAAGGGATGCTGAGCTTAGGCTGGAGAAAGGCAAATCCCCCCCGAAGGCACAGGTAAATGAATTAAATGGAAATCTGGCAGAGCCCGGGGAGGGGTGAAATGAGGAGCTCTGCCAAGGCCTGCAGTGAGGAAGTGCTGGGTGAAGGGGGAGCCTGCCCCCGAGGCACGTGGAGCTGGGATTTTGTGCTGTACCCCCACAAAGGATATATTTTTGGCAGCCCAGGGAAGGAGGGAGGCTCACAGGCACGGTTGGTCCTCCCACCCCTAAGCTCCCGTGGGAGGTGGAGATGCTCCCGCAGGGCTTTCATTACAGCAGCTCTTTGATCTGCTCCTGGGTCCTGGTGGCATCCAGCATTTCCCTGGAGCTCCCATCCCTGAAATGCTTCTGCTGCTCCCACCCCAGTCCCCAGCAGGAAAGGGAACCAGCCTCGGTCCATGTCAGAGCATCTCAGCCCTGTCCCCAGAGACAGGACCCGCCGAGCTCTGTATTGACATTTATATAATATATTGACCCTTGGGCTGTCTTCCCAGTCCCCAAGCACTCCAAACACAAGGAAGCATCACATTTTGGTGGACTTTCAGGTGGAGAAGGCATGAAAACAAAATCCAGGAGCTCACATTCTAAATGTACCCAGGCCCCCTCTCTAGGACATCGCTGACAAAGTTCTTGGATAACATTAGTCTGACGGCAAAATGTATAAAATAGAATTTATTATTAATTCATAAAGAGCTTTGATATCTTATCTATTGCTCTTCTCTTGTAATGATTTTTAATGTCATCGTGGTTTTTAATTTTGCATGAAACCCATCGTTGTCTGTTTTCATTTGTTTGGTAAACCTTGTCTGTTTTATTAAGGAAATCCCAAGGCTTCTGCGGGTATTTGTGCAAGAGTAAGAGTAAAGAAATGTTAATAGTAATTTGTTTCTAGCTCAATGCAACATTAATTTCAGCACTACATTATGAGGATTTTATTTTTATAATTCCTCAACCTGGGGAAATATACTTCCCATTCCCAAAATCTAGTAATCCAAACGAAGAGTGAGAAATCCTCGGTGTCCTAAGATCTTGTACAAACCTTAACTTACCTTTTATTTACCACGTATGCTGCTGCAAGCCAAGATGAACCATAACTCCATTTAGATAATAATAATCAAATTATCCAAACCTGGGAGAACATGTTTTATAGATTTTGGTCTAAATTTAATACAAAAATGCAGTAGTCCTTGTTTGGAAGAGTTTATTAAGGGTTAGCAAAGAAAAAGCTTTTTCAATAGTCTATAACTCTCTAATGGCCTTTTTCAAATAAAATGGGAAAGAATTTGCAAAGAAACCTATATCAGTGAGCTGCAATTGTAACATTACAGTACAGGTCTATAAATCTTGACATGTTCAGAAGATTGCCTAAACCAGCAATACAATCTGTCCAAACCTCATTGTCTCCACGACCAGCCAGACTCATTTTAAGAAATGTATGTGGTCTTCAACCTAATTTTATCACCTTCATTTGTAAACTAGTCAATCAATCAAAGCATCCTGTGAGTCTAAATAGAAAAAGGAGTGCATTTTCATGCATTTCCAGACAGCGCAGTCAAAAATTAATCTCCACTTGATCAGACATTCCTTGCCCTCATCTCAATAGCCCATCATTAGGGTCAGCAATGTATATTAAAAATAGAGTTGCAGGGGACTGTTTGCCAGGGATTCTCTGCGAGGTGGCTGCTGCTGGATCTGGGAGCTCTCTGGGAGCGAGGGCTGGTGAAGAGCAGCCTGAAGAGAGGCTCAGCACTGGGGAAAGGGGGAATCACCAGGGATTCAGTGCTCCACCAGCTGCTCCTTGCACCCTGAGCACAGGGGGATTACACTGCTGGATGCACAGTGGGATCCCAGAGGAGATCCCTTGTTTATGTTAGGGACTATCCTTGGACATTATTCCTACATATTTTCCTACTCACACATGTATTTGTGTGAGAGGAGGCTGAGGCTGGGCAGGTCTGTGCTGGGGAGATGGGCAGTGGGTATGCCCTGTGTCCCAAAGCCCTAATTTCTACTTTTCCATCACGGAATTTCTGGCCTTTGTTACTGGGCACGTTTGGTGTGGTGCTGTCAGGATTGGTGTGGTTGCCTGCCTTGTGTTGTAAGTGAAGATGAAAGGGTTTGTTGACCTTAAATCCAAGTTTTCAAGTGGGAGCCAACTACAGCAGCAGTTACCAGTGCCTCAAATGAGGAGGAATTGTTGTCCTGCTCTAGGAAAATGGCTCAGTCCCATGGCAATTGGGTTTATTTCTCTACTGATTGACTTGCAGCACAAAACCTGTTTCCAAACAAGTTCCAAGTCAGAAGGGCAGTGGTAGAGAAAGTGTCAACAGGGCAGAAATGGCAGCACTAACCATAAGAATTAATTGTTTATCTGAGCAAAGATTCCTCTTCTTTCTCCTGCCTGGTGAACCTTCCGAGATACTGATAAATCGAACCAGAACAGGTCAGGACCTACCCTCAAGGTGGCAAGACACAGTGATCTCTGCTCCCACCACCCCTTCCCTTCTGGGCTGTGTATCCCCAGGGATACACAGGGAATGTGTATATATAAGGGAATGTTGCTGCACAGTCAAGTTCCTTCACTCCTGTTCAGGTTCTTGGCTCCCAAGGACAAAAGGGGCTGGGATAGACCTACAATCCTGTCCTGAAGGTGCTGTCAGTGGGAACACTCCCTGTGTCCTCAGGTGGAGCACAAAGGAAGGCCAGAGGAAATCTGGCCTGGATTCACGAGCTCAGGCTGCAGAAATGCTATTTTAGACTTGAATTTTTCTTGGGAAATGCAACAGGATTTCAAGGAATTGATTTTATCCTTCTCTACTCATAGTTTCAAGGAGAAATGACTTCATAGTCAAGGGCTTTGCCCCAACTTGCAAAACACTTCCCCCAGAGGTTTTTAGTCCCCCAGCTAAAGGCAGAGCACAGAGGGAGTTGGTCCCATGGGAACAGGGCCCTGGAGTTCCCCTGGAGCCTCCCAGCACGGACACAGCGTGCTGGGTGCATGGGGGGGCAGGATGGGCTGGATGAGGATGTGACTCTGGGCCATCCTGTTTGCAGGTGACAACCTGGGCAGCAGGGAAGGGGATGAGGCAGCTCCCACCCCAGAGAGTGGGGTGGGGGTGTAAATAAACATCTCTGATTTACAGCACGCCCTGTGGTGCCCTGGCAAAGGCTGAGCAGCAGCGATGGTTGGGGCACCCTCACCTGCTGCCTCGGGATGCTGCAGGAGACACCTTGGCATGGAGACCCTCAGCTGAAGACCTCCCAAAACCTCGGGACTTCAGAGGAAAATTTACCCAACGCTTTCCAGCCTAAATAGTCCATAATCCCTCACCATCAGAACAAAACGTTGCCTTTCCAAGGAATAGGCAGAGGCTTTGGAGATGATTCCTCCTCTTTTCAAGGTTTTTTTCCACAAGGGGTCATTGCAGAGCAGAGCAAGGATGACTTCAAAATTAGGTGATTTCTTTCCTTTTCTAAAGTGAAGTAGACATTTAGGTGCAATAATTTTAACTAGAATTGTTAACAGCATTAATCTGTATAACACCATAATGCCTTAATATCAATTATTTGGTTGGTGCTCATGACAACTGCGTTTAGACTGAGCAATGTTTTAGTATAACTACCTTTAAAAAAATTAAGAGCCAGTGCAATGGGGTAAAATATGGAGATGTGCCTCTGTGTATAAATGAAGCATTTAAGAATAAGTGTAGATTTCTGTGTAGTAATTAGGATGAAAAGAGAAGAGTGAAGATGAGATGTTTCTGAACTGAAAATTAAACTCAGCCTTAGAACATCTAAAGAGCAGCTCAGCAGCAATTGTCAGCCATCAAACTGCCGTGCAGCCCCAGATAACTGCCTTGTGTTATGTTTCTTTTCTCCTTCCTTTTGTTTGGCAAATAAAGCCTTTTCAATAATTCAGGCAAATGGCTTGATAAATACAAATAATTGAGCATATTAAGCTTAAAAATAAAAACATATTTTATCATATGTAACTTAAAAAGTAATCATATAATTAATGGGTGAAAAACAGAGAGAAAGATTGCCAGAGATTAAGATTAAGCCCTGCAGAAGAGAATGTTCTAACTAGAAATTGGTTTAATTAATAGCACATTTTACATAATGATTACAGTGTAATTGCGCTGACTAGCAGAGTGTCATTAAATATATCCATGCTCCTTTACAACACCCTAAGGCTAAAAATAATGAGTTACATTGAAAATCACTATGCAACAGGTTCATAAATAACATTTAAGCCTATACAAGGCGAATACTTATAAATAATAAATATTTGCCTTTTGTAATTGAAGAAAAAATGACAGCCTTCTTTCCCTGCTCCCCTGCAGACTGTCACGTTATAATGCTGCAAAGATTTTTTCCCCTTGCGTTCTCTAGAAAGTGCTGAATAATTTATTCAAATGCTAATATTCCACATAGTCTGACTTTGAGGAACAAATATTCCTCCATAAAGAATAAATGCCAAGTTGCTTATTACCAGCTTGGCTTTACTTTGCATCATGCAGCCCCCCAAAACCACCACAGCCTATTGCACGTGCCAGAGGAACTCCGTGGCCAGAATTCCTTCCAGAACAGTCACATTCCCTTTTTTTATTTAAAAATTACCCCTGCTCCCAAAATGTTCATCATGCTCCGAGCTGTTATGCAGCAACAGCTGCTCCTCAGCTCCAGAAAGGACGACATCATAAACCTGATAACTTTTTAATCTCCAGGTTTCCTCTGGTGGATCGGGAGGATCCAATAAAACCAGCTTTGATTTCTTATCGGTGCTGGGCTGACATTTGAAAGACCCCCACATGGTTGGTGCTTAGTTACCCACACAGCAACCTCTCCCGTGGCAAAACAGAGCCACAGAAAGCTGCCTCCAGGAGATGGGAATGTTCTGGAGCTCTCCAGCCTTGCCCAGGGTTGTAGCTCCATGCCAGTGCCATCCCAAGGTGGAACCTGCTGGATGTGCCCTCCTCCAGAGGCAGAACTGGGGGAACAACCCGGGTATTAGGGGAGAGATCAAACCTCTCTGGGTCCTGGGGCTTTCCATGCTCTGTGTGTGACCTTCCCAACCCACAGGGCTGAGTTCTGGGCTCAGATGAATCCACGATAGCAATAAAAAGGAAGGGATTTCACCTGTGATGTGAATGCACCACAGGCTGGACACCAGAAATACACACATTGTAATGGTTTTGGCATTCTCGCCCTTCTTGTTACAGAAATCGGCTTTGTAGTGTTAGAAACAGACACTTTATATTGCCTGGTCACTGATGAACCATCTGTGAGCACCTCCAGGGGAAAAGCAGCACTCTGGGACCAGAGAGGTGTTTGTTGACACCAAAACATTCCCTGCGTGAGGGAAGAAGTGTGATAATGCATACAAGGAATTCTTTATTCTTGGATGACACAAACCCCAACTGTCCATAACCACTTAGTCATGTTTTATTCCACCACCAAAACGAACACAGGTAAAATTTCCTTGTCCCAGGCAGATTTCCACCCCCCTTTTATTGAAGCAGGACTGATACACCTTCCTATTCACTGGCAATTGACCCCTGTTTATCATTATCCTAAACACTGTGCAGAAGATGAAACTGTAGACATATTTGAAGAGTTTGGTGAAGCAAACCAGAAGATAATTTTAGTGGAATTTAATCCCATTTTAATGGAAATTGCATAGTGGCAGGACAGATCATTAGGAGCATATCCTGGATTTCAGTAGAAAATTACATTTACCTCATTGTTGACTGTCTTTTCTTTATTTCTCCTCATTTTACAGCTTCCAACAGCCCACTGGGATCCCCAGAGCCCACTTCCCTCCACAGAGAGTACAAGCCAAGGCAGGAAAGGACCTGCAGTGGGAATGTGGACTGAGGTGGCTGCAGAGCAGCTGCTGCTCCCACATCACACCAGGAACACCTTTGCCACAGGAACCAGGTAAGAAATGCTGCCTCTTTCCCCTCTGATCATCACAGGGCTGACAGAATCCAGCTCAGGTCACTGGTGCTTCATCCCACAAACCAGAATGGAGGGGGGAAAATCCAGGAATTTCCAGCCCTTTGCCTTTCCCAAGTTTTCTGACACCACAGGGCACTGATGGAAACCCAGCTGAGAGCCTTGGGGAATGCTGAGGGCAAGAAGAAGTCAAGAAGGCAATTTTTAACAATTAGAACTTTTGAATTGTTCCATCTCTATTTATTGTTAATGCTGGAGCAAACAGCAAAACAAACATGCCAGAATTCTCCCCTCCCTGGTAAAATGAACATGGGTTTGTCTGTGCTCCTCTGTGCTCCCCAGGCTCCAAAACTCAAGTAGATCAGGGATTACTTGCCCTGAACCTTGGAGGGATTGCAGCATTTTGTAACAATCACAAAAATAGGGGGTTTTTTTTACAATTAGAGAGTTGTCCCTCAATTCTCTCTTTTTATACCTTAATTAATTTACCTCAATTATTTTAAAAACCATACCTGACATTGGAAATGCAATGTATTTATTTGGATCCTGATCCAGAGCCATCTGATATCAGAACTCCTACAAATGCAACTCTTTTTTTAATTATTATTATTATAGGGGGAAAAAAAAAAAAAAACAGGGATGCTTTTTTACCACAGAAAAAGGGAATAAAACTCCTGCAGATTTAAAAAGTTTCAATTTGCTTAGCTGCATTAAGACAAAACACCCCTCCAAAAGTACAAAAGGGCAGGATTTAAAACAAGAGAAAAGGTTAAGAAAGATGAAGAAAGAATGTCTTCCCCTGTTTATTCACTTCTGCTGGGCAATAATCTAATTTCCAGTCTCACGTCTCTATTTCAGCCCACATATGGCAGTAATATTGGATCTTCAGCAGTGCAGCTTAACCATGACTAAACAGGTTGATGAATGTCATGCATCTTATCATCATACATGCATATTTTTAAATATAATTCACTTTTGATCTGCACCCTTGTGCAGTGGTGAATGAAAACAGTTAAGATTTCTTCCACTGTCTGCCTTTAAATGTATTAAACAGCCCTGCTGTCAATAGATTATATTCTTGTACAATGATAATAGCCCAAAAAACTAAGAGGCCTTGTCAGGAATTGCAGTTGTCACAGTTTGATGCAAATGATTTTACTTGGTGTTCATCTGCTGCACAATCAGCTCATAATCTGGATATACATCACAGCATGACATGGAAATTTCCTGCTACTCTGCTTTCATTTCCAGAGGCAGCAATCAAATGAAAACCATTCAACCTCACCAAAATGTATAAATAATTTTCATTCAAACATATTAACAGTCAAAATATGAGAATTTATCACAGAGCACTACGCCTTTTAAGAAGCAATAAAGACTTTACTTTTTAAGCATATTTCTACTTAGAAAAGTAATATGAACAGTAAGTTGTGAGTTTAAAAGAGGATTTAAAAGTCCAGACATGGCACCAAATCTTCAGACTTAAGTGTGTTGATGCTGCTTTGCTCCTCATGCTGCTTGGGGGAAAAGAGCCTAGAAGAGGGTTGAGAGAAGGGGGAACAAAGGGGTGCTGTTCAAATTGCTGTTCTCCCCTCAGATTTGGCCCATAAAATAAATACAAGAATTCAAGTACAAAGAACAGAAAATAAAATCCTGTGTCACAGAAGCTGGTGATACAGCAAGCAAAATTTCAGTAATTTTATTCCTTCCTTTTCATTTGCACTCTAGATTAGATTTTGATCTAGTTGAGTTTTAGGATTTCTTTCTTTTGACCACCACCAATATTTAAAGGGAGGTTACAGGCAGGAACACCCCCAAACCCACCTTTTTTAAAAATGCATTCTGTGAAATTCAAAGCCACCAAAGAAGGGTCAGGCTGGACTCCAGTTCCACCAGTGCCAGCTGTCCATTATCTCCTTCCTAATCCCAGTATGGTGCAGTGGGAGCTGCCCCTGCCATGACAGGGGGTTGGAAGGATGATCCCTAAGGGCCCTCCCAATCCCAACCACTTGGTGGTTCTGGGGTGAAAATAACAATTGAAGGAGGGAAATATTTGCCCTGCATGCCTGGCCGTGGGTCTGGGAGCATTTTCCAGGGGCATCCCCAGTGGGAATGGTGCTGGTGGTTACTGGGAGCACTGGGGCATGGCATCCTCCCTGCTGTACAGCACCAGAGGGTGTTTTGTGGGAAATACATGGAAAATCACCCTACACTTCCTGCTGAAATGGAGCTTTTTTGGGTGTAGCAGCCACAGCTCTGCCCTTATTCCCAAGCCACCCTCCCCTGCTGCTGTTTCCCCCAAATCCCCCCCGCTCTGGGGAATGGCTGAGCTCCCTGGAGCCACTGCCAAGGAGGAGAACAATCCCTGCAAAGCCAAGGAATGCAGGAACAAAGGATGCTTTGCTGTTCTTATTAATGGTGGTGCTGAAAAAAAACGCTGCCTCCCTGTAAATTGGGTGCTTTTTTTGAGAAACAGGTAAAAACTGCTAAGATGACAGTTTTTCCCATTTTTCCAGTGAGTGTGTCTGAGGAAGTAGAAGTGCAATAACCTGGGGTACAGCAGGCTCAGCCATTTGAAATAAAACTTTGCAGTACTAATGTTTTTGTAACTGCTTTCATATTGTAATGATATTTTTCCAAGCACTGGTTTTATTTGATCTTAAATACCTTTTTGGGAAAGTCCAGTGAGCTGACTCTAATAAAATCATGCTATTGAAAAAAGGTTTAAGTGGAATGTTCAGAATAAATTACAAAACTGCATGCAAGAATACCAGCTAGTGCTGCAATAAAAATCTGGAAATGAGGATTCTTGCAATATATTTTAAAGAAGTAGTATACTTTTTTTTTTGTTCCTTTTTTCCCCCAGAATGTTTCATAATAGGAAGCCTTCCCAACGTGAAAGGGGGGGAATGAATAACCAGTGAATAAACTGCCAAAAGAAATTGCATTTTAAAAAAAACTCAGGTTTTTTTTTTTTTCCTGGAGAATATATTTCATATCATTTTCAATAACTTTCGGAAGATAATAGGAAAAGTAATTCTGTTCCATTTTGCTGTACCAAAATACTTAAATTACATCATACTCAGGCTGTCAGACTTCACTCTCACACACACCAAATGCACAGCCCCTTTGCATCAGGAGCGGATATGAAGGAAATGACACAGTTGTTTTTTCCCATTAAAAACAGTCCATTTAAGTGGCTTCCAGAATCCAACCAGGGGTTTCCATAGTCTTCCTCTCTCCTGTGGATCTGACAGGCATATTCCTGTGGCTCAGTAGGACTCTAGGAGTAGAACAGGAGGGACTCTCTTCTACATGAGCATCCTTTGCTGTCTGCCTTCTGCCAGGCAGCACCAGAGAACTGGGGGAGGCTTCTCCAGCTGTGACGTGTCTGTGTTTGGAATTGCAAAGCCAGGACTCCTGGTGAGGTGGGTGACATGTCCTCATGTCCCCTCCAGCCAGGGCTGGTACCCTGCAGGCAGCTCATCACCACCCCGACTAAGGGAGGTGTCAGCTCCAAGGAGGGCTCTGATGGTGCCACAGGCTGCAAGGAGGGATGTGTGCTTAAATATTAAAACCCAGCAGCCACAGTGCCACTCCTGAGCTGTTCTTTCCCTTTTTAAGAACTTACCATGAACAAGGGACTCGCTGCCTCGTTGTTCCTCCACTCGGGCTCTCTGGCAGGCCCATGGAGGGGATGTGGAGGGAGCAGGAAGGAGCCAAGCAAAGGGACCCAATTGACAGCTCTTGGCTGAAGCAAAAGCTGTTGCTTTATGTTCCAGCTCTCCTTGAGCAGAGGAGCTGTCACCTGGAAACCCCTCCTGTCTGGAGTTCCATGCACTGTCAGGAGCAAGAAGATACAGCACTGACTTTTGACCTGTGGGCTGTCCATCATCCCAGTCTTCAGGGAGAAACCTGAAAAATCTCCTCAGGATGTTTTAATTGCAGCTTAATCTGGGGCCTGTTCCTGGCTGGTGGGGTCTCCTGTGCCCTCAGCCTAAAACTTAGATCCTCTTTGCTCTTGCTGGCATTGTGCAACCTGCTCAAACATCTCCCAGCAAAGGCAGGTGGAAAGGAATAAATCAGATGAGATTCCTCGCAGCAAGAGGCCTTCAATCCTTCCAGTGCATCCTTCAGCCTGGACACCCACCACTCTGAGCCACCCTTGTGCATTCCTTAACAGGCTCTTACCTCTTGCTCTTCTCTAAAATCCCATTCCTCAGTTTATTGCTGTCAGGATTTGATCAGAACACCAATGTGATGACTTGGACAGCAAGCTGCATGCTGGAAGAACATAATAGTTAAGGGGACAAAACTAGGGAGAAGGATTAAATAAAAACCAGGCATAAGTCCCAAGTGGGAAGTGAGAGCAGAAAGATAGAAACTAGGAACTCAAGATACTATAGGGTACACCACAGTGGATGCCTCAAGTAAGGTCCATCAGGGTGAATTCTTGCCTGATTTTGGCTCCCTCATTGCAAAAGCATTTGATCAGAACCCCATTAAAGCTAAAACCAGAACTCCAGATCAAACCCCAGAACTCCAGCACTGGGAGCAAGCGTGGATTCACTCTGAGCTGAGGGCCCCACAGTCCTGGCTGGGCTAAAACACTGCTGGAAGTTGTTGTTGTTGTTATTATTGCTATTAGTAGTAGTATTATTGCTATTATTAGTATTATTATTGTTATTATTCCTGCCAAGGAAACCTCAAATGCCTCTTGGGTTGTGCAGGAGCAGGGCCGAGCAGCAGCACTCCTGGCTGGCCTGGTGCACATCTGTGCAGCTGTTTGCTGAGGGGACAGCCAGGAGAAATGTCACCCATTGCCTGAACAACAGTCCTGGTTTCCTTCTCTCACTCCCACGCTTTGCTTTTCACTTCTTGGAACTGTTATGGCAGAAAGAGGGAATTTCTGAATTGTATCTGCCAGCTCCAGGAGAAATCGGGTGTACAAATACAACAAACATGCCATTTAAAGGCAGAGCTGTAATAACAACAATTGGAGATCATCAGGTTTAGTGCTATTTATGTTGAGATACATCAGTGTGGCTGAATTTGAGGCTGAAGCCCACGAATCCAGACCTGACCTCCACTAGTGCTGCTCCTTCTAACTCAGTTAGTTCTTCACTTAGCCTTTCCCCCCCAAAATTGGATTATATTTATTTCCTTAGCTCATCAGAGGAGGGGAAAGCCAGTGCTTGGCTTAAGGAAGGGCTTTCATTCCTTGTCCCAGGGCATGTGCCACTGGTGGCTGGAAGGAAAAGGGAGAAGTTGGAGATTTTCAGAAATTAGTGAGCTCCTATGGGAATAAAAGCCATTGAGGGGCCAGGGAGAATCCTTCAAGTGATTTTGCAGCACCAAAAACTGTGAACCAAGATCTAATTGTGATCCCTCTGTAATTTTGGTGTCCAAAATGTCCAAAACCTGAAGGAATTTCTGTTTCCGTGCACGGAGATGGAGGCTCCAGCCCCCTGAGACACTGAGACTCCCTTCACACCCCGTGGGTAACTAGACAATCATTCAGTTGCTTGGAGGGAGTCAGGAGGGAATGGGAATTTGAAATACTGCACTTCAAAGTTCTGATGGAAAAGTTCCACAAAGAAAACCACTGAGTGCCAAGGGAAGAAGCAATTTCCTTTATAGAACAGCTTTGTAATGTCCTATTCTAATTCACACTTTTTTATGGGAAACAAATAAGTAGATAAATACCTATTCCACAAGTTGTAATGACCACTCATATTTTTATTTCAGTAGGTTAAATATTTTTCTTTCAACTCTAGGAGGGGAAAGGGGCAGCCCATGCCATGCTGCAACTCCCCAGATGTTCTGCTGTCCCATTTGGGCACCCCAGGAAGGTTTTGCTGCACCACAAGGAGTCCAGAGCAGCTCTGCTGAAGACCAGAACTGCCCAATTAATCCAGCATCAGACTCAGGTGATCCTAAACCTCCTTTGCACAACTAGAGAGCATTTCTTCTTCAACAAACCTAGGCTGAGACTAACCTCCAACACTACTTTTGGCTGTCTCCCAGTTGGCCCTTAAGGCTCAGAGCACCCTGATCTCTTACAAGGGTTTTTCTGGGATTTCAAAGCCCAGGATTTACTTGTGATATAATAATAACAGGAACAGTATTCAGCACTGGTGTGGTATGTGCAGGAAACACTATCCCTTATGCCATCAGCTGTACCTGACAGATATAAGTTCACATTCACCTGTTTTCTATATATCAGTTCTATTAATTATACCATAACCCCTGGATGTGAAATATGTTCAGGTGCACACAGTGTACCCTAAATTCATTGTTAAAGGCACATAATGAAACACATTTAAGTCAGGGGAAATGTATTGAAGTTTTCTGGGTGATGTTATTTCGACTTACTTGTGCCTCTTTCAGTCCCTGTTACCCCTCATGGTGAGTTTTGTTTTCTTCAGGATTCTTGTGCCCTGAATAATGGGGTTTTTTTAAATAATGTTGAAAATCCTGTAGCAATAGTTCAAGGCCAGGTTGGACAGGACTTGGAGAACCAGTTGAAGGTGTCCCTGCCCATGGCAGGGGGTGGAATTGGGTGAAGCTTTAAGGTCCCTCCCAACCCAAACCATTCCAGGACTCCATGAATGGCGACCTGCCAGGATGCACATGAACCAGCACCTGGACAATTTCACTTCCCAGAGTATTTTCTTACAGGAAGCAGATGGCAGGACAGGTATCTCAGATCTTATTTCAATATCCAGGGAAAGGTTTGTTCCAGTGGGCCAGATTTTTCTGACTTGGGCAGGGCACGAGGAAGGGGATTCCATGACATGTTAACCTGCAGTAGTTGTGAAATTGCTGCCTCACACTATTCCCAGATTTGATCCACTTTCCCCTGCTCCAGTCTGTTCTTGGAGTAACCCCCAGTGTCCAACCACCCATGT